>CAUYUJ010015160.1:446980-534480 GCA_963575745.1 Prorocentrum cordatum
CCGGCCCCGCGGGCCAGAGCGCTCGCCGGGTCGCGGAGATTGCGCGACGGGGCGTCGGCTGGCTGCAGTCGCGTCGGCACGAAGTGGCATCCGACGTAGGAGCCCGTGGCCAGCTGCAACGGGGCCCTCCTTCTCAAGAGCTTGTTGATCGCAGTCGATGAGGAGCGGCCCTTGCTGATGGCCCCGATCGAGACGCGGGAGTCCAGGAAGAGGTTGCGCTTGCAATCGGAGAACCGTGGGCCCTGCTCGTCCACCGCGTCGCAGGCCGCGTGGATCTCCAGCAAGTTGATGTGGAGGGGCCTGCGGAAGGGGCGGTGGCAGTGCAGCTGCCAAGGCGCGGAGTCGACGTAATTGTTCAGCCAGAGGGCCTCGAACGCTCCAGCGGGCGCCGAGCTCTCCGCCGGTGGCGGCGGATTCGGCCCATCCACGTGGTCGGCGATCAGCTTGGACAGCTCGGAGCAGAAGCCGTGCGGGTAGAGCGCGGCTTTGGGGGTCAGGCAGCCCTCTAAGACCGTGTGCATGTGCCCCCCGCGACAGCGCCTCGCCATAGGCGCCAGCCAGGGGCCCCGCACGACCAGGAGGCTAGTGTCCTTCTTCCAGGGCGCGCCGAACTGGCACATCGAGAGGTCGAAGCGCTCCACGGCCTCGTGCGTCAGCAGGAACTCGACGATGTGCGCGTACCAGGAGTAGGCCGTCAGGGGGTGCCCGTGCAGGCCGGCACCGTGGCCCGAGAGGAGATGGGCGAACAGCGCCAGCATGCCCACCCTACAGAGGCCGTTCCCCAGACGCGTCGGAGTCGAAGAAGGGTCGAAACCCCAGGGCCGCATCCTGGACCTGAGCCTCGGGTGCCTCGCGATGGAGAAGCTGGTGCATGGAACCTGTGATATAGTCATCTTGACGCGCCTCTGCCAGATCAGCCATACTACCCACTCCGCCAAGCGTGAGTCAACCAGGTCCCAGTATTTGTGGCACTTGATGTCTATCCCCGGGCCTGTACGCAGGCCCCGGTCCGCGAGGTAGCCCATGAGGCGGGCCTCCTCCCCGCAGCAGAGCTCCAGCACGTCGAAGTACTCGATCAGCGAGGCCGTCGGGTCGACGACGTCAGGGAGAGGGGCGGCATCTTCCCCCAGGTCTTGCAGGACGGCGCCGTCCTCGGGGTTGGCAAGGGCCGCCCAGCCTGAGGGGTCAAGCCACGTACGAGCGCCTCGCTGCTCGCGCTGGCGCCAAAAAGCTCTGGCGCTGGGCACCGAGGCAGGCGTCTTGACGGACGCTCCGGCCAGGTGCGAGGCGTCCGAGGCCAGAACATGCGGCCCCCAGCCTGCGGAGAGGTCGGTGGCCATCAGCGGGAGGAGAACCGCGAACAGGGCGCACTCGTTGCAGGCCGCGCTGCTCAGGTCGAACACCTCGTGCGGGTCGCGGCCGACGTCGACCTCCTTGTAGCAGTAGTGGAGGAGCGACAGGGTCGGCCGCCGGAACAGCGCGGCGAAAAGCCCCATGCCAAGGAACCTCTGCAGCCCGAGCGTAGTGGAGCGTCGGCCTCGGGCCATGGACAGGCCCATCCAGGCCAACGCCAGCCTGCGGGTGCGAGAGGCGCCGACGAGCCGGTCGTGGCCCAGGAGCTCTGCCCCGATGACCGTCGCCTCCGCCGCGTCCTTCACCTCCTTGCCCGCGCTGACCCTGAGGCCAGCCTTGGCATAGCCCTCGCGCGCACGTGCGAAGGGCTCCTCGATCGCTCGCCGAGCTTCCCGCGAGCCTGGAGCGTCGACCGCCAGGCCAAAGTGGTCGCCCAGCACGACGGCCTCCCAGACAGACCCCTCGGGGGCGAGGTGGCGGTTCAGCACCCGCCGCTCTGGGGGGAAGCTGCCAGCGTGGGCGAGCAGCCGCATGTGGGACTCGCACGCCCAGTCGGGAGCGCTCAGGCCCCCCATGATCAGGCCGCCATGGCAGGGAACCACTTTCTCGGGGAGCTCGCGACCCTCCCGACGGCAGCGCCTCCGAAGCCGGCCCAGCGCTGCGAAGCCCTCGTAGAGCCTCGTCGGGAGGTGGAGCGCCGCGTCGTTGGTGCAGGCCATGTCGTACGTGCAGTCATAGGCGGGATAGAAGTCCTGGAGGTCGTCCGCCCAGACACGCAGGACGAAGCCAGCCGGCACCTCCAGGCCCACCAGCGTTGCGGCGCCCGGGGTCAATCTGGAGAAGCCGCCCAGCGGCAACTCAGCCGAGTTCCGCGCGATGCGATTGAAGACGACCCTCTGCGTGTTGGCGTCCTTGAACACGGGGAACAGGGTACCTCGCAGGGCCTGCGGGGAGTCGGTCACGTCGCCCAGCTCCAGTCGCCCCACGTCATCCCACTGCTTCAGGTACTGGAGGAGGTCGCCTGGCTTGCCCGTCTGGCGGGCCGGTCGCGCCGGAGCGGGCCGGGTCGGAGGCCCGACCGCGCGCGCCAGCGGGCTGGCACCCGGCCCCTCCCGCGCCAGCAGCCGCGGCTCTAGGAACGTGGCGGCGGAGAAGGGAGCCAGGAGCGCCAGGGGGTCGAAGTGGCACTCGGCCTTGGCGAAGGGAGCCTTGCTCGGGTCGACGGTCGCCCCTTCGCAGTCAGGAGAGGGCGCCGCGGCGCCCAGGGGGAGCTGCATCGCATTCAGGAGATAGTCGAGCAGCGCGTCGGCCTTCTCCACGCGGCCACCTTGCCATTGCAGGGGCTGGCACATCGGTCGCACAAGCCTCTTCAGCCTGGACACCATCTCGGACTGAGACGAACTGAGAGGCCTCCCCGCGCGGGCGCGCGGCGGGCAGCTCCGCGACTCGCCCAGGTGCAGGTGGGAGAGCGCGAGAACGACGGCGTTGACCCACATGTGCTCGACGCGAGTGCGAAGCCATCGCCTGCGAGCCCGCACGCCCCGCGGGGGGGCACTTGCAGGGCAGCAGACCGGCGGCAGGAGTCGCAACCCCCTGGAACCCAGCGGCGTGCATGGAGGAGCGGACGAAGGCGCCGAAGGCCGTGCGAAGCCCCCGCAGGCGGCGGATCAGGCCAAAACCCCAGCGGATGCCCACATCCATCGACTTGCTGCCGCCCACCAGCCTCCTGCGGTCCCCCGCGCGTCCGCGCGGCCACGAGGCTGGGGCAGCGCCATGCAGCTCTCCCGGGCCAGCCAGCCCAGGGAGCCCCGCTCTCACTCGCGGGGGGGCGCGCCCGAGGCCTTGCCTTGGCGCCTTGAGCTCCCCCCTTGTCTCCATCCTCCTCGGCCCTCGGTGCGGCGGCCAGCGCCAGCTTCCGCTCCGCGTCCCCGGAGGCCAGCGTGTCCTTGGTGTAGACGATCATGGATCATGGAGTCGCTCATGCACACCTCGCTCACGGCCCCCGTCATGTCGAGCTGGCAAGTCCGCCTGGCCATGACGGGGGCGGCCCGGGGGCTGCTCTGGGTCCGACGTCGGAACGGCCTCAGGGCGGCAGCGCCGCGCGCGCCGCCAAGTCGCATGCCAGTGCTCTCGCCAAACCCGTCGTCGCGCCCGTCGTCCGCCCGGAGAGGCGGTGCGTCTGGTAGGCGAACGCCGCTCTGAGTCGGGGCCCCCCTCGAAGACGCATGCTGTGCCAACAGGGTCGTCAGCCGCTCCACGCGGCTGTCGGCTCCTGCGGGGGCCACAGGGGGCTGGGCCTCCGCGGTCTGGCCTGCTGGCGGGGGAGCAGAGCTGCGTGGAGACGGGGGCGGATGGCCCGGCGTCAGCGCAGGACCTTGGGGCCCGAGGTCGCCGCAGGAGCGGGTGCGCCGCGCCCCCCCGGCTTGGCGGAGGTGGCCTGGCGGCGGCCACAGCGGCGCGCGCGGCGGGCAGGCCCTCCCAAGCTGCGACCATCTCCCAGAGTGCGTTCTGCCCAGCCAGGATCTGCTCCAGGACCTGCTGCTGCTGCTGCGGACCCTGCCTGGCGAGGGCCTTCCTGGTCGGCGCCTTCGGGGGGGCGAGCGGAGCAACCGGCTGCGCGCGCAGGGCTGCTCGATGCCGCTTCAGCTCCGCCATCTCCGCGGCCAGTCGCCTCAACTCCTCGACAGTGCCAGCCCTGCGCTGCTCCAGCAGCTCGCTCGGCGGCGTCGTGGAGGAGGGAGGGGGCAGAGAGGCCTCCCCTGCGCACCGCCCGCCGAACCCAGCCTCGGCGGCCGCTGGCTGGAGCTCGGGCACCAGAAGAGGGCGGAGCTGCGGTCCGCCGGCGGACGGCGAAGGGCCCATCTCCTGAGGTGCGCCAGTCGCCACTAGCGCGGGCTCGCCCACACCCTCCCGAAGGTCCAGAGCGGCCTGCATCTCGGCGGGGACCGCCTTCACCGCAGCCACCGGGTCGGGCCACCAGCTGTCGTCGTGGGAGACGTAGACCCCGCCCTCGCCTGCCTTCAGCGTGGGAGGCCCGGGCTCTCCAGCGATCCCTGCGGCAGCAGGGGTGGGCAGCCGCGCAGCGGCCGTCCCGATCTGGGGCGTGGCGCACACAAACCAGGCGCTGAGGTCCTCGCCCCTTTCCTCGCCAGTGTCGATCGCGTTCTCCTCCTGGGCCATCCTCACCAGCGGTGGAGGGGGGGCGGCACAGGGGCGCCGTGGCGGGCGGCTTCGGCAAGGTAGCCCGCAATCGCCTCGTCCTCCGAGGCGACGCGGCGCAGGCGGTCGCCGCGGAAGGAGCGGTGCCCGCCGATCCGCCCGGCGATGGCGCCCCATGCCCGCCGCGCGCCGCAGTGGACCCCCACGAGGTCCGGGGCCGCTGGACACGCCCAGACCGCGTAGGCCCAGGCCTCAGCGCGCGCCGTTCGGGGCGCGCGGGGCGGGGCGGCCAGAGGCGGGCGGGGCGCCGGCTCCTCGGGCTCCGTCTGCGCACCCACGTCCCGGGTCGCCGGGCCCGCGCCAGGGGCCGCGCCAGCCGGCGAGCCGCCGGCCCCGCAAGGGGTCAGGTGCACGTTGGCGGTCTGCACCGCGGGCCCAGGCGCCGCGCTGCTCAGCGAGGCGCCGGCCCCCGCCAGGGAGGCAGCAGGCGCCCGCCGGCTGCAAGCGGACGCCGCAGCCGCCAGGAGCGAGGCCAGCATCCACTGGATGGTGCGCGGAGAAACGGGCGCGCGAGGGCGCCCGCCGAATGGGAGCTTGAAGCCAGAGCCCCCGCGCGTCGAGGAATCACTGCAATCACATATACATATGCATATATGTTGATATATTTATAGTATTGTAAATATAAGTATAACGGGGATCGGCATGGGCAAGAAATCACTACAACAAATGAAACATAAAACTCATTACAGAGCGAAAAAACATTAAAAACCATCCGCATGAAAAGATCATTACTGCAAGAGGTCTGGGATGTCAGGGTACACGTAGTGCACCTTGCCCTTCCGCGCCCTATGAGGGCTGGCCCCGCCGGACCGAACTCGCGCGCTCGCCTCGCTCGCTTCGCCTCGCCCCGCATACTTGGCATCAATCTCGTCTCCTTACGAATCGATCGAAAAGTCCAAGTGGCTCGTTGCGGCGCGCTCGGGTCGATGCGCGCCTTCCTTGGTCCACTGACGGAATGGCGCGGCTCGGCATCTGCCCGCCTTGATAGGGCCCCCCGGCTCGGCCCCCCGTTCTTCAGCAGGTCAAGGGCCGCGCTCGGGAGCGACGTGGCCCCCCCCCCCCCCAGCCTGGAGGCACCTCAAGAGCTCCACATATGGGTCGCTTACCTCCCAGCCTGGACTTTGCGCCGGGGCAGCCAGACTGTTGTCGCCGCGTTCGGATGCGGCGTTTTCGCGCTCTTGACCGTTCCCGAGGGAGTCTCGCCGAAGGGCGGTCATCCTGCCGAATGGCGGCGCTTGGAATCTTGACCCAGCGCAGAGGACTGCGGGGGCAGCGCATAGCGCTACTTCCCTAATTGGGGCAGGACAAAAGAATTATGCCTTGGGCGGGTCTCGACCAGCCCCGGCGACGCAGTCGCCGGGCGCCGGCCGGCCAGGTCACGGGCGTCTAGGGGCGTTGGTCCTGCCCCAACAATCCTTCCCGAAAGGGCAAGTCTGTCTGGCCTGCATGGCGCCTCCGGCGCTGTTGTTTCTCCTTGCCCTCGCCCTTCCCCTTTGACTTCCCCTTGTCGTTTCTTTGCCCAGGTGCCGCGTTATTCTTGACATTCTGAGCGGCTGCAGACATCTGGTCCTGGTTGCGCTTGTGAGGGGACGGTTTGCCAACCTTGTCCACGTGCGCCTCATACTTGTCACGGGGGAGCTTCTTCTTCTCGGTGGCCTGTCTGCGTTCGCGAGCGAGGGCACTTGTCAGTCGACGATGGGCGAGAGACGCGGCTGAATGCATGGCGCAGCCCGTTCTTCCTGGAATCGACGCTGGAAGCGCGGCTCTGAGATCGTTCCCGGCCCTGGCCTCCACCCTTGGGTCGGCCAGTGGGGCGCTCCTCGATCATGCCGCGCTCTCTGCCTTTGCCCTTTTACCCTTTCCACCCCCTTTTCTCTTGGTCCTCTTCTTATTTCCGCCGCTCTGGCCACCTGCCTTGCCGCGCCGGGCAGCTGCGGGCGGCCCGGGAGCAGCGGGGCCACCGTTTCCTTTCGGGCGCGCGCATTGACATTGAGCTTGGGAGCATGGACGCGCACTCTCGAGGAACCGGTCGCAGGGGGCCGACTTCTTGAGGCGGCGGTCTTTCATGCAGGGGTTCTGCCCGCCATTGCCGGGGCCCCTTTCACCCCCTCCGCCGCTGCCAGCGCCGCCCACAGAAGGCCGCGGTTTTTCAGCGTCCTCCTCTGTTGTTTCTCGCGGTTGATATGACCTCGCTCCTTGCGCGTGGAATCGCTGACCTTTTATGGCAGCCACTCGAATGTCTTCATCCCTGCACCGTGCTCGTCGCTGCTGATCACAGATCACTATCGTGCATTGCATGCCTGGACCTTCTGCATCTGTCGATAGAAATGTTCCTGTATAGCGGGGCGGAAGGAGTCATTCAGTTCCTGCATCTCGCTGAGGGTTCTCACCCACTCGTCGTAGAAGTGGAATAGGTCACCGTCTGCTTCCTTGCCCGCACCACGAATTAATCTCTATCTCAATAAGGTACGCGCGCGTGCACACGTGGCCATGATCCTGACGAGTGGTCACGTGGACGGCAATGATACGCCGGGTCTCGCGACCCTTCATCACGTGCCTGGCGGCTCGCGTGGAAGCGTCGAGCCTTTCTATCTCGCTCGCAAGGTGGCGGAGCTGAGAGGGGGATCGTCTATCCCTTACTACCACATCGCCGTTGCCCATGAGGTCCGCTGCAATCATTAGGTCAAGTCGGGCGAAGTGGGCAGAGTCCTTCAGCTCTTTCGCCTCAACCTTCTTGAGGTCGAACGCGTCAAATATCCAACCGACTGCATCTTGGCGATGCTGACGCCGTAGTCCTGACCACGTTGCACTGACGTCGCTTGTAGGTGGCCGCGTCGAGATCGCCTCCAAGACAATCTTCTCGGCCTCGCCAGCGTCGCTCCAGCGCTGCGCAGTGGCGGGGGCCACAGCCACGAGGGGAACGGGAACTCCACCGCCTCCGCCGCCTCCGGGCGGGTCGCCATCAGGCGGTCCTCCGCCGCGCCGACGCAGGCGATCGCGATCGTCGCCCTCGTCTCAATCGGGGGCGTGGCCTTCCTCATCTTCAGCGCAGCGGCACTCGCCGCCCTCATCATCGCCATCGCCGCCTCCGCCGCCATCACCTGGAGGGCCGGGGCCTGGATGTTGCATGGCACCTTCTTCGGGGGAGTCGACTCATCCTACTTGTCTTCTCGCTTGAAGATGCCGGACAAGCCCCTGGCCCCGGCGGCGCATATTCCGGGTGGGAGGTATCGAGACGAGCTCGCGCTCGCTCGGCGTGGGCCTTGATATCTCTTTTGCAACTCAGCCTCGGCCTCGGCCTTCCTCTCTTTCTCCTGGGCCTGCCCTTGCACCGCGGCGGCGGCCTCGGCGCGCTGTTCGCGCGCATCCTGGCTCTTCGCCTTGCGCGCGGCCTGCGCCCCAGCGTGGCCCTCCTCCCGCCGCGTCGCTCATTCGATGATTTATGCGAGTATATTGTTCTCGGCCCTGGCGGCCCGCGCAGCCTCTTTGACTCGGCGCTCTCCGCCCGGCGCCCATCGCCGCCCGGGGCGCGCCCGCGAACGGGCGCATGCAACGGCGGGCCAGCTCCTGGTGCAGAGGCAGCGGCGATCCGTTTCTGGAACTACTTTCTCGCCTCGCGTTCCTCATCCGCTTTTCGGTGATGCCTTCTCTCAGCTGCGCTCTCTCTCTCTCTCTCTCTCTCTCTCTCTCTCTCTCTCTCTCTCTCTCTCTCTCTCTATCTATCTATATTATATATATATATATATATATATATATATATATATCCTTCCCTCACTCTCTCTCTATATTTCTTTAATAATTGTATGTATTTGTTTTTTTTCTCTCTCTCTCTCTCTCTCCCTCTCTCTCTCTCTCTCTCTCTCTCTCTCTCTCTCTCTCTCTCTCTCTCTCTCTCTCTCTCTCTCTCTCTCTCTCTCTCTCTCCCTCTCTCTCTCTCTCTCTCTCTGTCTCTCCCCGCGCCGCCCCCCGGTCGGAGCAGCGCGCGCGCGTCGTCTTCTGAAACATTTAGTGATCATCGCAAATGCCCCTCCGGCCCGAACTGCAGTCGCGGCGAGCCACCTTAGGGCAGATGAAGCACCGTAGCGCGCCCGTGCCAGGGAGGCGCGCACCCTGCCTCGGCGCGGCCGGCCCCCCACCGCGGGCGGCGACGGCGGCGGGGGAGCTCGCGCAGCAACGGCAGCCAGAGCCGCAGATGACGCGGCCTCCGCTGACGCCGCCAAGGACTTCCCGATCGGGTTCAACTGTGCTTGGTGTTCGTTGACCTCGCGATAGAGCTCTCCCCGTTCGGCGTTCGAGCGCGGCCTTCTGCCCCGCCCTTCGAGCGTTGGCGAAGACTTCCCCCTTGGCTCGCACCTCGATTAGCTCTGCCTTTTCATGGGCATTTCGGACTTCGGCAGCGAAGTGAGCATCGCTCGCGTTCGCCTCTTTGGCAGCGACCATCGCTCGGAACTGCGCGCGAAGCACTGCGCCCCGCGCTCGCTCCTCAGCGGCTGACTTCTCTGATGCCTGTCGAACCGCAACTTCAGCAGCGGCGCGGTCTGACTCAGACTGCCTGTCGGCGGCGGCTGACTCTGCCGCTGAACGCGCGTTCCGATCTTCTGCTCCCTTGACTTCCCGGGCCGCGCGCGACGCAATCGCGCGCCTCGCCGCCCCCCGGGCGACGCGCCCGGCTTCTGCTGCGAGGTGCGTCTCTTGAAGTTGCGCGTGGGTTTCGGATGCAGCAATGACCTCCGGCCGTCTGGCAAGCTCGCGCATTTCGGCCGCGGCCGCCAAGGCCTGCGCGGCCGCCGCCGCCTGTTGGCGACGTCCAGCGGCAGCCCGCTGCTGGAATTCTGATTGTCGGAATAGCGCGCGCATCTTGGCTACGCCGAGCTTTCTGGCCCCGTAATCTCGAGCCTGTTCCCTTCCTCGGCCTCGCGCCGCTCGCTCGCGCGCAATCCCGCGCAGTTGTGCGAAGGCGTGGGCATAACGCGCGGGGGGCGCGAAATTCAGGTTGCAGAGGCCGCCGAACCCCGGGAATTCATGACATACCCGCTTCTTGCATCGGCCTAGCGCCCAACGGCGCCGCGCGCCAGGGAGCGCCGGGCACCGCGGTCCAAAATAAGCGCACTTCGCGTTGATGCGCATGATAGAACCGATAGGTCGATAGGTCGGGCGCTTCCGATCGCGGTCGCGGCGCCCTCGGTCTGCCCCTTGCCGAGCTCCACCTGCGGGGGGGGGGCGGGCGCGCGGGCCAGGGGCCTCGGGCATCGGGGTCGAAGGCCGAGATTCGGGCCGGACAAAAGGCGGGGGAGGCCCATGCGCGCAGCAATCAAGCGCCCCCCCCCCCCCCCCCCCGGGGCGCGCATAGGCCCGTTCTCGGGCATGCCGTCCGACCTCTTCCGGAGCGGTGACGTCAGAGAGACTGACCGTGTCGCGCCATTGCCCAGTGGCGGCTCTGGTCGGGCTGTCCGCGGGCTGGCGCTCCATGATTTCCTCGAGATCCCGCCCAAGGGGGTCATCGGAAGGGGGCGCGGGCTCCTCGCAGTCGGCGAGGTGCGCGGGCGCGAAGGATGGATCGTCAGCCAGGGGGGCAGGGGGTGCGACGCCATGGGCCAGAGTTCCCCCTCCCCGCGGCAGGTCAGCGCCCCCGTGGGCGATCGGTCTGGGCGCCGACTTGCCGGGGACATGCTTCTCCGACGAGATAGGCTCCAGGTCCTGCTTGCCCTCCGAAAGGTCGATGGCGACGTTCGGTTGGCCGGCGATCGGCATTGGCATCTGCTCGCCGCGCTCGTCGCTCGTGCCAGTCGGGCTCCGCGTCGTCTACGGCCCTCGGGGTATCTGGGCTGCGCTCACCGTCGTAAGATATGCCCCAGCTGATCTTCGGACGAGGGCGCGGGCTCTGTTCCCCGGCGTCGTCGGAGGAAGCAGCCCCAGGAACGTTCATACTTAAACCGTGGCGTTGGTCTTATCTCTTTCGTACATCATCCACCAAGGGGAATAACACAGTTTCCCCCACCAGTGGCGTCGCTTTCATCGGTGAAAAAACTTCAGGCTGATAACCAATGCGTTGCCAATTCTCCAACAGGAGGAGAGCTTCCGCAACCCGATAAGAGGGCAAATCGCGTTGTTGTTCTTCTTGGCGAAGTATTCTTGTAGTGGCTTCATGCTCAGGTTCACGCGACTAATTGATGATGTACTTATTCCCGCCACTGCTTGAATACATCTGCCGTTAAGCTTAGCTAAGGCTGCAATGGGCGGACGAGACCCGGCTGGCCGAGGAGGGCGCCCGCAGGGTGCGCGCAAGCGGCGGGGCGGGGCATTTCTCTGCTAGCGCGGCCGAAGCGTATAGAGCTTCAGCGGGCATCGACGTCATGCAACGTCGCGATGGCGATGCAGCGGCAACGCAGGGGCGATGACCAAATGATCGGAGGAATGGGAGCGCGTCTGGACTCAACAACATCGCGAAGTGCGTTCCCTGCGCTCGCTCTGCGAGGGCGCCGAACTGCAGATCTGTGGCATCACAGACCCCGAAAACCGCTATCCGCACCAACCCAACATCCACTGCGCACCCAAGGCTTCGAACGTGGCATGTGATGATGACCAGTAGGGCTCGCGCACTAGAAAGCCAGGTGAGCGACAGAGGAAAAGAGGTCGCATGCACGAGGTCAAGGGGGCGGCTCGCGCAGGCCTCCAGCGCAGCACGCGAGCACGAGGGAACTTACGCGCGACCTCGCGCAGGAAATTTACGCGCGAATGCCCCCGCAAAACGGTGTAGAACGGGCGGGGGGGCGACCCACATGGGAACGGATAGTAAGGCAAAACGCGGGAGCACACGATGGGGGGTCGCCCAGGAATGTGTCCGGATAGTCCCCTCTGGGGCTTAGCATCCCCGAGCCCCCCATTCTTTTCTGAGCGGCCAGCTTCGCGCGGGGAGGGGGGCGGGGCGGGGGGAACTCGGGCGCTGGGGGAGGCAAACTGCCTGCGAGCAGTCGACCCCCTTGTCTTGCGCCGCCCGCGTGAACGTCGCGATTGCCCGCCGGCCGCGGAGCAGAGAGGCGCGCGCCGCAAACTGCGGGAAAGGCCCCAAACACCCGCCGCGGGCGTGACCCGAGGAGCGCGGGCGACGGCCAGCGGCGGGGCCGCTGCCACCGCGGACCCTGGACTCACGCAGGGGAATGGAATCGCCTGCCCCTCCTCGCCCTATTGCTGACCCTCCTCCTCGTCCCCCTCCTCGTTCTCCTCGCCCCCCTCCTCGTCCTCCTCGTCCCTCTCCTCGTCCTCCTGCTGACCCTGCTCCTCCTGGCGTCGCTACCACCGCCGACCCCGCCCCGCACGAGGCCGCCCCGTCGCCCACAAACGGCCGAAGGGCGGGCGACGGGCGCGCGGAGCGCGGCCGGAACTCGCAGAGGACCCCGCGCGCGGGAGAACCTGCACCGAGGGAAGAGCGCGAGGGGCGAGACAGCACAGCGCACGCCTGATGGACACGCAAGGCGTGTCCAAGCCAGGGGGCAGAAGGGAGGACCCACCCGAGTCGAACCCAGCACGGGAGCAGCTTCGTTCGACTGCCTACTCGGTCGACTCTCAGTAGTGGATGAAGTGAGATGGGAATCCCCACATGGAATCAGGCGACGGCGCACCCGCCGCGTACCTCTCAGCGGCCGGCCCCAGCGCAGCAGCCCGTCCTCGCGGGGATGGATGGATACACCAGCTGGAGGCCACAGCGTCCGATTCTGGATCACCTAAGGCTGCGTGGCCGTGCTGTCGCCGCCACGGCGAGGTTCGTCGCGCCCCCCGCGGGCCCGCCCTCAGGGTGAGGGCGTTTCCGCTGGACGCTTGAACCCAATCAAGCAAACGATTGGCCTGCATGGACGGATGGCACGGAAAGAGAGCGGGGGAGGACCAAGGACTGACATACACACACACACAGAAACACACACACACACGGACACACACACACACACACACACACACACACACACACACACACACACACACACACGCACGCGCACGCGCACGCGCACGCGCACGCGCACGCGCACGCGCGCGCACACACACACGTACACACACCCACCCACACACACACACACACACACACACACACACACACACACACACGCACGCACCCACACCACACAGCAGAGGGGACAGGAGGGACACGGAGACTAATGAGAAATCACGCGCTCTACTGCATGTCGGCTTGCACCTCCTTGAGTGCCGCGGCCACGTTGCCCACGCCCGGGCCGCGCAGGGGTTTGCCACCATATACGGAGCCACCGTCTACCGTTTCGAAGTACGCAATCACTGTTTTGATTTGCTGTCCTTTCGGACCGAAGCACATCTCTATGTTGGTGCCCTTGGACGCCTCGTAGCAGTCCTGGCAGCTGCGCGTCGTGATGACGATGCGGACACTTCTTGGCTCCCTGAGCGCAGCCGCCGTCTCCATCGAGAGAGTGAGAAAGGGGTCGTCCGGATGCATCTTCGCCATGCAAGTTTCGCCTCTTTGCAGCATGGTGGTCCGGGGTGCCCTGAGTATGGCCACGCTTCCCATGGGTATCCTGCTAATACTTCTGGGTGTACGCACGCATGGCCTTCAAAATGTGATGCTCGTTGTCCTTCAAATTGAACGCCGTGTGCAGTAACCCGTGAGCGTCCGGATCCGGAAGTCGTTGAATGACTCCAGTTTTGCCGTCTCGATTGCCAGCTTCGCTGTGGCCTGGCGCAGAGGCAAGCTCTCGGGAGGGCTACTCCCTTTCAGAGCCCTCGGAAGCATCGTCCAGAAGGGAGTGCTCTTCGTTACACTCTGGAGGATTAGCGGCAATCGTGGGAGGCAGAAGACGGTAAAGAAGGGTGACGGCAACGACGCTGAGGGAATCGGATCCAGAAGTGCGGCCCGCGCTGCGGCGGGAGCTCCAAGTCGATCGACGGGCGCAACTTAGCAATCCTGAAACGTGGTCCGCGCTGCGGTGGGAGCGCCTTTGTGCGGACCGAAGATATTCCAACCGGGAAACAAATCGGGGGAACGCGATGTGAAATCCTGTGTATGTCACACGCGCGAAGGAAGATCAAACAGCCTGGACGTTCCCAGGGAAAGAGACACAGAGCACATACACCATAGCGATATGCAAATATGAACACACAGGAAAAGGAAGAGACAGAGAGAGAGTGGTACTAGCACTCAGGAGGGGAAGTACGAAGACGAGGAGAGGGAGAAGCGGTGAAGGAGGGGCAAGGAGAGGGGGGAGAGGGCGAGGGCACGACGATGGTCTGACGACGGCAACGGCATGAGGATGCGGGTGCTGGAAGTTGGCACGTCCCGCGCCACACAACTCCAAAAGCCAGCGTCTTCTCCCTGTAGCCCTCCTCGCCGTTGTCCCTGAGGCCCAAGATTTCCCCTGCCTGAGCGACAAGCCAGGAGGGGACAACGGAAGGCGCGGGTGGAGCCGGACATAGTCCCGACCCAGAAGGATCCCACCAGCCCTCTGGGCGTAGGTGGTTTAAGGCGTTTTCTCTTCCACCCCTCCCCCTTCCCCTTCGGGGAGGGGTTTACCCCTCCCCGCGAGGGGTTGGAGCGTCCATAACGGCCTCGGCGAGGAAGCCAAAATCATTTGTGTTACTACGGTGTTGGCTTCATTTTGGCCTCTTGGGGAGGGGGGCGTAATTAGGGACCCCCCCTTCTTTGATCGATCTCCTCCGAGATGGCCCCAAGAGCGCTCCCAAGGCGCCCAAGGGTGCTCCAAGAGGGCCCCAAGAGGTGGCCAGGAGGCCCCAAGAGGCCCCCAAGAGGCCCCAAGAGGCCCCCAAAGGCACCCAAGAGGCCCCAAGAGGCCCCGAAAGGCACCCAAGAGGCCCCAAGAGGCCTCGGCGAGAATGCCACAATCAGTGATTATACTAAGGTTTTGGCCACATTTTGGCCTCTTGGGGGTGGCAATGCTTAAGATGACTCCAGGAGCGCCTGGGAGAGCCCAAGATGACCTTGAAGATGGCTCGAGATATCCCACGATGCCTCAAGATGGCTCCCACGATGCTCCAAGAGGCCCCGAGACCGCTCCAAGACGGCTCCAAATGGCCAAAGAGCTCCCCCAGGAGGCCCCGAAGAGGCCAAAAGCCTTCCAAAACCTTAAGAAATCATCCCAGTGCGACCCTACCTAGGAGTTGGAGCCCCTAGGAAAGCAGCATTAATAGTAACAGTAAAGCTAAGCTAAAGCTAAGCTAAAGCTAAGCTGAAGCTAAGCTGAAGCTAAGCTAAAGCTAAGCTAAAGCTAAGCTAAAGCTGAGCTAAAGCTGAGCTAAAGCTAAGCTAAGTCTAAGCTAAAGCTAAGATAAAGCTAAGCTACAGCTAAGATAAAGCTAAGGTAAAGCCAAGCTCAAGTTAAACTAACGCTAAGCTAAAGCTAAGCTAAAGCTAAGCTAACGCTAAGCTAAAGCTACGCTAAAACTGAGCTAAAGCTAAGCTAAAGCTGAGCTAAAGCTAAGCTAAAGCTAATCTAAAGCTAAGCTAACGCTAAGGTACATATAAGCTAAATATAAGGTAAAGCTGAGCTAAAGCTAAGCTAAAGCTAAGCTAACGCTAAGCTAAAGCTAAGGTTTCAGCTACGATAAAGCTAAGCTAAAGCTAAGCTAAAGCTAAGTTAAAGCTAAGCTAAAGTTAAGCTAAAGCTAAGCTAAAGCTAAGAGCGAAGCTAAAGCTAAGCTAAAACTAAACTAAAGCTAAAGCTAACGCTAAAGCTAAAGCTAAAGCTAAAGCTCCCAGGGGACTGGGGGAACCACGGGGCGGATCCTGGGGGAAACGCCCGGGGCGATTTACACTGCCCGGCCCCTTAAGCTCACAAGGTAAGAACCATCTAGGCAGAGCCTAGGTAGGGAATCAATGTTGTTGGCTGTCTCGCCTTTTCGCTTCTGATGGCCATCCGAGGCCTCAAGATGGCTCCAAGATGGCCCAAAAGGGCTTCAAGAGCGCTCCCAAGGCTCCCAAGAGCGCTTCAAGAGGGCCCCAACAGGCGCCCAGGAGGCCCCAGGAGGCCCCAACAGGCGCCCAAGAGGCCTCCAAGAGGCTCCCAAGAGAGCCCCAAGATGCCCCAAGAAGCTCTCCGACGCACCCAAGACGCTCTAAGAGGCGTCCAGGACCGCCAAGAGGCCCCCAAGACGCTCCAAGAGGCCTCCACTGGGGGGCCCTTCCTCTGTGTGCTGCCCACTTCGCTGATCGAGGCAATTCCTCTGAGCATCGTTTCTGGATGGGCTGGTGGGGTTAGCGAAGCGTCTAGAACTGTTTGGGAATCACTGGCCTGATTGCGGCCTATCCTGTCTGTCGTTGCAATAGAACCTCGAGAGAGCTACGACTCAGCGGATTGGCTTCGCCTCGAATCCTGGCCCTCTCTTCTCCTTCCTGGCATCGCTCTAGACTGAAGTCAAGCCAAATCCTTGGACGAGAGGGTTCGCACCTGACGCCCTGATGGCGGCAACTTTCTCGAGCAAGGATCCACAGAGGAGATGGTGGAAGAGAATGTGCAACCGCCACCCTTCGTTTCACAAGCACTTCCTCAATCTATGTGTATGTATACATATGTTACGCATTCAACTGTTGGCCAGCGTGAACCCCAATCAGCATTAGCTTGCAATCAATGCTGTGCAAACTAATCGGAGCAATCAATGTGATGCAATCTAGGTGGTGTAATACATGTGGTGCCATCTACGTGTTGCAGTGTACAGCAATGAACATCAATGCGATGCAAAGCAATGCAAAACAATGCATTGCAAAGCAATGCAATGCAAAGCAACGCCAAGCAATAGACAGCAATGCAAAGCACTGAAAAGCAATCTGAAGCACTGCAAGGCAATGCGAATAATTGCAACGCATAGCAAAACACTGAAAGTCCGCCGACCACTTGGGGTTCATCGGCGTGTGAGATGCTTCCCCCTCCCCAAACCCCTCCCCCAGGAGCCCAGTCCGGTCGATTTGGACGGGGGGGGTCTCTGGGCTGGCCAGGGTGGGCACTTTGCTCCGCTCTGCTGGTGGGGCATCCAAGGCCTCAAAAAGTGCCACGAGGGCCCCAAGAGACCTCCAAGACGGTCCAAGAGGGCCCCGAGTCGTCGAAACATCGTCCCAAAACGGCCAAGATGGCCTCCAGACAGCCCAAGATGCCTCCAAGACGCAGCAAGAGGCTTCGAAGAGGCCTCCCAAGATGGCCCCAAGAGGCCAAAATCGTTGATTCCCATGTTTTGTGTAGAAAGGTGTTAGGTTTTCTCGCTTTTTCAGGCTTCCGACGCTCGAAGACGGCCCATGAGGCCCACAAGACCGCCCCAAGACGGCCCAAGAGGCCCCCAAGAAGGCCCCAAGATGGCCCAAGACGGCCCCAAGACGGCCTAAGTGGGAAGTGTGACAGCCCAAGAGGGGCCCAAGAAGGGGACCACGAACTGAAAATTTCAACTTTCCGCCCCAAGAGCCCGGGGAGGTCCCAAGAGGCCCCCAAGGGGCCCAGGGGCCCCAAGAGGCCCAAAAGAGGCAGGAGGTCCCAAAACAACCACCCAGAGGCCTCCAAATTGCCTCGGGCAGGCCCCCGGGAGGCTCCTCACGAGATCCCAACGAACATCCAAGCCTCTGAACCACAACCCAGGCACGGTGGCGGGATGGGCCGAAGGCCGCTAAATCCGCCGCCCCCTTTTGATTTATCAAAGGGGTGCCTGGCGTGTTGAAAGGGGTGCCTGGCGTGTTGGACCCTCTCGGTTTTGGTTTTGGCTCTTTTTCCAAAAGAACTCCCCCTGGGGCTTCGGCCTGTCCCGCCACCGTGCCGTTCGCTCGGGACATCCTCAAAAAATCGCGAAGATGGCCCAGGATGGCCTCCAAGTCTGCCCAAGATGGAGAAGACGGCCTCCAAGACGGCCCAAGAGAGTCCAAGACGGCCCAAGACGGCCCAAGAGGCCCCCCAGAGGCCTCTCATCGCAGGGGTGCCTGGCGTGCTGGACCCTTTCGGTTTTGGTTGCGGTTCTTTGTCCAAGAGAACTCCCCCTGGGGTTTCGGCCCGTCCCGCCGGGGTCCTGGGAGGCTCTTCCAGGACCGCAAACTCCCGAAAAAATCATCCAAGACGGCTCGAGATGGCGTCCAAGATGGCCAAGATGGCCTGCCAGTCCGACAAGGATGATCCAAGATGGCCTCCAAGTCCGCCCAACGTGGTCCAAGACGGCCTCCAAGACGGCCCAAGAGAGTCCAAGACGGCCCAAGAGGCCCCCCAGAGGCCTCCAAGACGGCCCAAGAGACCTCCAAGAGGTCCTCCAGGAGGGCCCGAAGAGGCCAAAATCCTTATTTTCCTTATGTTTTTGAAGGATCTGGGAATATGCTTCTTCTCGGCATTCCGACGGCTCAAGACAGCCCAAGAGGCCCCCAAGATCGCCCAAGAGGCCCCCAAGAGGGCCCCATGACGGCCCAAGTGGCCTCCAAGACGGCCCCAAGATGGCCCAAAGTCTGGCTGGGCACGGTGGACCTCGAACGTCCCAACGAGACACCTGCCAGACGCATAGCCAGGCTTCAGTCGGAGTTGGGCGCAGTCTTCTGCGCGCTGTGGACAGCGCACACGCAGCGAACTTGGCTCCCTGGATCCAGGGCGCCCAAATCCGACCCGAAATTGCACGCGGCCACGTCCATCAATAAGTTTCTTGATGACTGGAAGGACTGCGGGTATGACGCCTACCAGATGAACACGAGGCTGGGCTACGGCATTGACTGGGACAGGCTACGAGCCAACTACCTGCGACACTCCCGTACCGACGACAGGGGCAAAGGCAGCTACCACCAGACCGGCTGGCGTGACCGCGCGACAAGCTCCGGGGACACCTGGGGCAGCTGGCAGGGCGAGTGGAGTGATGGATGGCGCGAAGATCGCTGGCAGACGGGCGGCAAACGCGGCGGAGGCCGCCCCGACGATCGGGACGATAGAAATGAAAAGAGGCTCCGATGGACCGATGGAGGGACTGAGCTCACTCCCCGCTCCCAGCGCCTTGCGCCACCACGACAACCTCACTACACACTGTGCGCGGCCCTCCGCCGCTTTCTTTCTGTCCAACTGCGGGGCAGCCCGACTGCCCCCCTCCCCCCCCGGACGGCACTCTTCCTACCTTTGGACCATGGTGTGCCGCTCAGTAATACCATCTGCATTTTGCGTGACAGTGCGCAGCCTGCAGACCCTAGCTGGCCCCTGGCCCTGCTGCCCTAACCCTTTACCTGTGGCCGCTGCATCCTTGCCGCAGGACTCACGTTCTCCTCTCCGACTGTGTTTCACACCCTGGAATCCCTCTGGCGCAACCTTGAGCCGCGCTGCGGGCCCCGTTCTATTGCGGCGTTCTGCCGCCCTCCCCCCGACGCGCGCACCTCCTGCCTTTGGAGTCAGGTGTGCTCTTCGGTAATACCGTCCACAGCCACTCCGGGTAGTGGACCCGTGGCCTCCGGCCTTACTGTAGATCTTTCACCCGCCAGGCGCGACCTGGCCCGCGTCTGTGGACTCTGGCACCGCCCGTCCATAGACTCACTCCCTGGACTTCTTAACCATTTAACGGCCTTCAGCCGTGACCCTGGAACGAAGTGACTCAGAGGGACGCGTTTTGGGTATACGACGGTCCCGTCCCTCGGGTGCTACCTGACACGTTTATGGGTGGCGCTGAGACACTTTGGATGTGCACTTTCGGCCCGTGTTCCTACCGTGTGGCTTCGTGCACACTGCTGCGCCCTTACCAGTCGCTGGATCAAGGGCCTGACGCATCTCAGTTGTGGAAGGTTCTCTCTGGCTACTCTGATTCCACACCCTGGATGCGTGTTCTGACGTCGCGATGTTCTGATCCGCCGTCAGGTCTTCCCGCTGGACTGTGTCGCCAGTCAGTCTGTGCTACCCGTCAGACTCCCTGGATAGACGTCTTCGGGACCGTTCCTACTTGTTCGATTCGAACTGTTGGGAGCGCCTTACGCGCCATTTTGGCGGCGCTCGGCTTCCTCGGTGCCTGTGTTCAGACTCCCTGGATGCGCCGTTGCATGTCTCGTCCTGGGGCTGCCCTGCAGACTCCCTGGATTGCACGCCTTGGCTCAGACGCCCTGGGTCGCTGCTGCCTGCCGCCTGACCGCGGCCTCGCGCGCGCCCGCCGTTAGTCGCGGCCGCAGCCCGAACGCGACCGCCCGCCGCTGGCGCTTCCGCCTGCGGCTGTATTATATATATATATATATATCTCTGTATTATATATATATATAAATAAATAAAAGCCCATCCAGAAACGATGCCCGGGGGAGTTGAGGTGATCAGGGAAGTCGGGGAGCATGCAGAATAACAGAAAAGGCGGGGGAAGCTGTCACGTACCCCAAGAGGGGGGGGGATGGAGAAGGAATCCTCGTCGGAGGGGGAGGGGGGGGAAGAGGAGGATAATGAGGAGGATGAGAATGAGGAGGAGGATGCGGAGTAGGGAGAGGACGAGGAGGACGAGAAGGAGGAGAAGGAGCAGAGGGAGGAGAAGGAGGAGGAGGAAGAGGGGGATGAGAAATTGAAGAGGACGGCGAACCGAAGAGCCAGAAGCGTCTTAAATGCATTTCGGAAATCCTCTTGAGGCTTCTTGGGGGTCTCTTGGGAGCCTCTTGGAGGCCTCTTGGGCGCCTCTTGGGGCCGTCTGGGCGCCTCTCGGGGCGCCCTTGGGGCGCTCTTGGGGGCTGTAGGGGCGCTCTTGGGGCCATCTTGGAGGAGATCGATCAACGAAGGGGGGTTCCCTAATTAGCCTCCCCCCTCAGGAGCTCCAAACATCGCCTCTTGGGGCGCTCTTGGGGCGCTCTTGGGGCCGCCTTGGGGCTCTCTTGGGCCTCTTGTAGGGCCCTCTTGGGCCATCTTGGAGCCATCTTGAGGCCTTGGATTGCCATCGGAAGCGAAACGGGGAGAAAGCAAACAACATTGATATCAAGTTCTAGGAATATTGTGGGCCTCGTCGGGGCCTCCTTGGGTCCTTGGGGAGCTCTTTGGCCACTTGGAGCCGTCTTGGGGCCGTCTTTGGGCCTCTTGGAACATCTTGGGGGCCATCTTAAGCGATCTTGCGCTATCTTGAGCCATCTTGGAGGTTATCTCGGGCTCGCTGAGGCGCTCTTGGAGCCATCTTGGGGCCAAAAGAGCCGTCCGACCGCTCGCGAAACCCTCCGTCCAGGCCCGGGGGAGGGGGTAGGGGCAGGGGTAAACCCCTCCCCAAGGGGGAAGAGGGAGGGGTGGAAGAGGATCTGTTCTAGACCACCTACGCCCAGAGGGCTGGTGGGAGATTCGGTCCTGCGCGGCCGCATGGAGAGCCTGGGGTGCGCGTCTCCGTGCGAGGGCTCTCTGTGCCACGGCGTCGCCTTGATCTCACTTGCAAACTCGGGGTTCACAGCGGGGAAGGTGCATCTGGACCTCATGGAGTGTTGGAATATGAAGAATCGCATGCGGAACGTGATCCGCAAGCTCAAGAAGAACCCTCCGAAGCCGCAGTACTTGCGGGTCCAGGAGTACCCGCTGACCCCTGAGCTCCTGAAGAACGCGCACCCGTCCATGTACGAGGCAGCTTGCGTCACCGAGGAGCCTTCCAAGAGCAAGGTCTTCGATGCTGTCATTAACGAGCTCAGGGACTATCTGCCGCGCAGAAAATCAAACGGAGCAATTTCGGTCAGTTTGCCCTCTGCGCGCAAGAGCATGGAGTTGCAGGCGAAACGGCAGGCGCAGGAACCGGATATTTCTCAGCTCGTCATGAAGCTAGTCGGCATGATGATGGGCGCTGGCGCGTCGCCCTCGAGCGATGCTTGCCCGAGCCTCCGCATCTTCCAACAATCGCCCCCGTCGAGCACAGCTACGGCGCCCAGCGCGCCGCCGGCTCGGGCGGCGCCGACGACGAACGAGAAGGAGGTGGTCCACGCGTTGGAGGACGGCCGAGCCGAGGAGACTGTCGAGGCAGAAGGGGCCTGCGGGAAAGTGAGTGCAGCGGACGACGTGTCTGGCTTGGTGGACAAGCTGGCTAAGAAGATACACAAAAACATCACGGCCACGAAGAAGAGGCCCGCGGCGGCATCAGCAGAACCTTCAAAGTCCAAGAAGGCAGCGAAGATCGATGTTGTTGTGAAGGCGAAGCCCGCCGCCAAGAAGGCCTTCGCGATGCCGAGCCCTGGCGTGCCGAAGAAGAAGGTGGACCCCGTGTGGATCGAGGAGGCCAACGCGTACATCTACACAGATTTGAGCGGCCACAAATGGAGGGTCCGCGAATCAGGTGCACGGACGGATAAGGGGTTCTCTTGGAAGAAGGACCCAGAAGCGCAGTGGATGCGCGTGCTAGAGCACATTTCCACCCTCATCTAGCTGGGAGGTCTCTCGATGTTCGAGACCTGGTTCTGTGGTGCGGCATCGCACGCGCTGCTGTAAATTCACCTCCTCCTACTCCTCCCCATCCTCCCTTGTTCCGACGGTGGTCTCGCCCCCCCCCCCCCCTGCTCGATGCAGCCAGCCGAGTGCAACGCTTTGTTTTGCGAGAAGTTGCGTGATGTGAATCGACGGACCATCGGGGACTCGACGTCGAAATATCCGCGCAATCATCGGCAAACACAATGGGATGACGAGGCGGGTGCTGTTAGGGTCTCCCTGAGCGTATGAGGGTGGCCCTTTCTGCTATGCAATGCTAGTGCTGCGCGACGCTGCGCAACGCTATGCCATGCGATGCATTGCGATGCAATGCCGTTGATGGGGGGCCTCTCCTCGTGCATGGTGTTTCTCGCCAAACGCATGCTGTTCAGGCACTCTTCTCCCGTCTGAGGCCCCAGAAGGTCCGAGGGGTGGGCGTGGGGGGTTGGGGGCTCCACAGGGCTACGTGGGCTCGGGGTCTCCAGAGTCTGAGGGCCTCCCAGGGCCTCGAGGTCTAGTCTTCAGAGGGTTCCAGGGGCTCGGGGTCTCCTGAGTCTCAGGGCATATAGGCCCAATCAACACGGGGGCCCCAAGGGCTCGGGGCCGCCAGAATCCCAGGGCCTTCCAAGGCATGGGGTCGGGGTCGCCAGAGTCTCAGTGCACTCCACCGCCTAGCCGGGCCATGGGGGGGAAGGGGGAGGGGGGGGGGGGGGGCAGCCGCAGGGCCCCGCCGCGGGGCGCGCGCGGTGGGCGCAGCGGGCGCGAGGCCGCGCTCGTGGCCGCGGGCGTTCGGGCGGTCGTTCGGGGGGGGGGTCAATGCAGCTGGGGGCGAAGAAAAGCATTCCTCTTGATGAACCCTGGGCCCCTTTGGGGCCCTGCAGCGGGCCCCCAGCCTTGCACTTGCTTGGGGGCCCCTATTGGGGCGCTTTCATTCAATCTTCGAGCGCCCGCGTTTATTGACCCCCCTCTTGGCGCCCGCCCGAGGCGCGGCGTTGCGAGGCGAGGCCCGCCCGCCCCCCGCCCTTGCCTCTACCCGCCATTGCAAGCATCTGCAGAGGCCCCCCACAAATGCCCTCGAGAACCCGACCCCGTCCAACCGTAATCGTTTGCGTCTCTTCAGGGGCCCGGCACTTGTCATCTCTGGAAGCCTCCGGGGGCCCAGAAGGAACCAAAACATGCGATATGCAGATCAAAGAAACCTCGATCCTCGACCCTCGAACACTGGACCTCCAACCCCTCCGCTCAACCATTTTGGTTCGTGTTTCAGGAGCGCGCCCCATCTTCGCATCCACATGCCGAACGTTTTAGTGAAGCTGATTTTGTTTTCCTTAGTGAAGAGCCTCGATGGCACTGCCCACAGCGACGCGGCCGCTGCAGACGCGGCCTGCACGCCCATGCCGCCGAATGTGTATCATTTTGTGGACCAGCTCCCTAATCTAGGGAGGCCCTTGGTGGTTGCATCGCCATGCGTTGGCATAAATGGATGTGGCGAAGCCCTACGTTGCATGAACGTCCCCACGTCCATAACAGCGTGTTCGACCTCGAAGCAGGATACGCCACGTACTCGGCGCATGTTATGGAAGAGACTGGGGACGTCAACCTGAACTTGGGCAAAATAACGGGGAACCTGCTCAAGACGGGGTTGCGGCAACTTCAAAGGCCAGTTGATTTTCTCGTCGCAGGTCAGCCATGCCCACCCTGGTCGACGACGGGGAGTCGGCAATCCACGAAAGACCCTCGTGCACAAGTGTTCTGCAGGATTTTGCAATGGATTCGCTTCCCCCTGACCACTGCAGGGCTACTCGGGGTCATCATCGAAAACGTGGTCGGGATGACGCACCAACAGAACGGCCGTGGAGCTGCCATCTACAGGCGCTGCAAGGAAAAACACCACCATCCTCCTCCTGTCTCCTCCTCCTCCACCTCGTCCTCCCCCGCCCCCCCCCCCCCTCTCTCCTTCTTCTTCGCAGAACCGACCCCGCCCCCCCCCCTCATGCTCTTCCTCCGCCGCCCCCCCCCGGGCCAGGATCATTGACATCCTGTGCAAGACTTGCCCGGAGATGCACTGGGGCTGGGACATTCTCGACGCCCGGGACACGCGCGGCTGTCGCCACGATCCGAGGAGGAACAGGATAATGAGGCGAGAGAGGGCACGGGGGAGAATCAATAGGAAGAAAGAGGGGGGCGGGAAGGGGGAGGGCGACGAGGACAAGAAGGTAGAATGGGAGGGTTCATAGGGTAGAAGTAAGGGGAGAGGATCAGGAGGAGGAGGAGGAGGAGGAGGAGTTTTAAGGTTTTCGTGGAGGGGGAGGCGGCATGTCCCCCCAAATGTCTGGGGCGGCGGCTTACATGATTCCGCAATCCAGACGTCGGGTTTTCGTGCGTGGCATCCTGAAGAAGTTCGTCGGTGCGCTCCCGGCGCCGCTGCCGCCGTTCGGTACCTTGGATGTCAAACATGCTCTTGGCCGATTCACTCCTGACCAGCGTGCTGTCCTGACCCACTCCCAGAGAGCGAACCTCATCGACCAGGAAGTGCGCATCCGATCACAATACCGCGCAGGGGGCCTCAAAGATGAGGACATCATCATTATACCGATTGATCGGAAAGAGGACGGCATATTTTCGAACCATTTCTCGGTCAACTGCGCGCCCACTCTTACAACGAGGAGCGTGTACCTCTTCGTCCTTCCAGTGGGTGATGTTGTGCGCCGCCGACCAGATCGAGACCGGAAGCATTTCCGACTCTTGAGAGGCACTGAACGGCTGGCACTGCAAGGCTTCAGCCCGCGCGTTGCAGAGATGATGGAATACCCGAACCTCGCGATCAAGGCGGCAGGCAACGCGTACCCGCCCCCCCTCATCATGGCAGTGATGTGGCCGATGCTGCGCGCGCTGGGGAGATCTACGTTGGATTTCAAGGCCTGGCCAGGCGTCGCTGTTCGACTCGACGACCTCCAGCTAGCATTGGCAGAGGGCCAGCGCCGTAGCACCCCTCGCGCGTTGATGGAGCCGCTGCCGAAAGCCAAACCCCAGGCAAAGCCCCAAGGGTGCGGCCCGGAAGCGCCCGTCTGTTGTTTCGGGCGGATCGCCGTCGCAGCGACCGCGCAGCGGTTAGCCGAGGCAACTGGGAGGCAAGGAGGAGAAGGTGGACGAGGAGGGGAGGAGGGCGCTCAGCCATCTTGGAGGCTATCTTGGAGCATCGGAGGCCTTGTTGGAGCATGAAGCTTTTCCTTGAGTGTGAGGGCGTCTCGGGGTCCTTTTGGGCCTCGGGGGCCCTCTTGGGGCTCTGTGGGGCGTCGTTGGGTCCATGGGGTTCTTTTGGGGTGTCTGGGCAGGCCAGGGCCGCCATGTGATTATCTGGGGGCCCTCTTGGGAGCTATGGGGCACCCCCCCAGGGTAATGCTGGAGGCCATCGATCAATGGAGGAGGGTCCTAATGCTAGACGCTCCGCGCATCCCCACCACCAACCCATCCAGAGACGATGTCCAGGCGAGTCGAGGTGGCCAGGGAAGTGCGGCAGCAAAGAGTGGGGCGGCCGAGCCGTCCAAAGGAGCGAGGAGGAGAAGGAGGTGGATGGATGGATGGATGAGGGAGTGGGGAGAAGGAGGATGACTTGGATGAGGAGAAGGCGGAGGAGGAGGAGGACGAGGGGGAGGAGAAGGAGTAGGAGGAAGAAGGAGGAAAGGAGGAGGGCTAGCACAAGGGCCATAGGTCTCTTGGATGTCTTTCGGAGCCAGCCTCTTGGGGTATCTCTTGGGCGGTTCTTGGTGGCCTCTTGGGACGTCTTGGGGGTCTCTTGGCGATCCTGGGGGGCTCTTCGGGGTCTCGGGTGCTTCGCGGCGGGGCTTCGGAAAGGGGCCCCTTGGGGTCTTTTTGGTGGCCTCCTGCAGGCCTCTTGGGCGCCTCTTGGGGCCATCTCGGGGCCATCTTGAAACCTTTCGGGGTCTCCCGGGCGCTTCTTGGGGCCATCTTGGAGGAGATCGACCAAACAAGAGGGGAGCTTTAATTAGGCCCCCCCCCCCTCAGGAGGCAAAAATGGTGCACAATTTTTGTTGGTTTCCTCGCCGAGGCCGTTTCGGGCGCCCAGACACCTCGCGAACCGCCCGTCCAAGTCCAGGGAAGGGGGCAGGGGGAGGGGTAAACCCCTCCCCGAAAGGAGGGGTGGAAGAGGAAACTCCAACCGACGCCCAGAGGGCTGGTGGGATTCTTCGCCCCCCCTGGGCCATCCGCATAGCCTGTTGGAGCGCCCTTGGGGTGTTAGGGGCGATCGTGGGCGCTCTTGGGGCCGTCTTAGGAGCGTCTGGGGCCGCCCTTGCGGCTCTCTCGGGCAATCTTGGAGCCGTAGGCCTCAAAAACGCATCGAAAGCGAAACGGCGAGAATGCAACAAGCATTGACGTTCTCTGCGGTTTTCGGAAAATGCGGGCGTTTGGGAAGAGGGGCCCGAGAGAGCTCCGAGATCACCTGGAACCGTTTCGCGGCCCTCCGGGGGCCTCTTGGAGGCATGTCGGGAGCTGTCTTGAAACGCCTTCGGCTGTCTTGAGCCATCTTGGAGGCCATCTCGCAGCTCCGGGCGCGCTGTTGGAGCCATAGTGGGCCATCTGGGAAGCTCCTGCATACCCTTCGCGGCCCACCCAAAAAACAGTGAAGGGGGGGGGGCGCGCCCCGCCCCGAAGGGATGAGGGTTTTTGGAAGAGGAAATACGGCATGGTTAGACCACCCAGCCCTGAGGGCTGATCGGAATTGAGGAGGACGAGAAGGAGGAGGAGGAGGGGAAAAGAGGACGAGGAGGGGCGGAGAAGAAGAGGGGGCACGATTGAACGATCTGGCTGGCTGCGTGCACCATGGCGGTTCTTAAACGCCTAATTGGCCGACCGCTTATTAGGAACTGTAATGCGCGGGGGGCGGGCCGCCCCTGCAGTTACCCAGTGTGGCTGGATGTCTGCAGTCGCCAATTTCGTCCGTCATTGTTTATATCAGCCAGCCATGCCGTGCAATCGCAAAAGTGGGCGAAGGCGTCGCGGGAGGTTTTGAAGCCAGTAAGAAAAACCACGCGTGTTTTTGTTTCTCCGGCCTTGCGGGCGCGCCGCGCCAGGGGGGCAACCTGTCCGCGCTGTGGCCTCGCGGAGGACGGGGGCGAGGGCGAGGAGGAAGTGGAAAGGGGGGGGGAGGTGGAAAAAGGAGGGGGAGAAGGAGAAGAAGGGGGACGGGACGAGGGAGGAGGAAGGAGGAGGAAGGAGGATTTTCACAGTGCCCCCCCGACACCAAGGCTCCGAGGGCACAACCTGCCAGAACACGTGTCCCCTGAAAATGGTCTAAAATGCCCTTTAAAAAAGGGCACGCCGCATATAGCCAAAGTTGAATTTTTACATGGTGCTCAAGCGTTGTTTTCTCTCTCTCTTTTTTTTTTTTTTTTTTTTTTTGAAAAATGGAGTTTTTTTTATATAAAAAAAAAAAAAAAAAAAAAACGTAAAAAACACATTTTGTTTTTGTGGAAAAACTAACCAAAACGTAACCAAAACCTAACCAAACGTATAGTTGGGGCTAGATTGCCATCGTTTGCGTACTAGTTTATTTATAGTCGAGGCTGTAAAAACCACAAATGCGCCCAAGTAACTTATAAACCATCGCTCTTGTAAGCAAAAGGTTTTGGATACCTGCCTATATGCGTGGTCGTAAACATGCTTAGCTGGTTTGAACGTTTTAACTTGGTTGCAAGCGCATCGTAGCAAGCGCAAAAGCAGCAGTCACCAAGTATGCCTTTGACGTGGGACCAGGCGTAGGTAATGATAACGCACCTTTGGCTGTGAGTAATGGCGCTGTCCTCGTTGCGCAAATTAACGGTGATGTCCCCGCTGCAGTTAATAACGATGACGTTCCGCTGCAATAAGTAACGATGCTGTTCCCGCTGCAGTAGGGGATGATGATGTCCTTAGGCCCTGCGAGGCTGCTCTGGCAAGGGCCTCATCGGCAAGCTTCTGGGGGTCATATGCAGGGGCTGCAGGGGCATCTGGGAGTTCGCAATCGATCGGCTGCTCGCTATCACCTTTCCCCTCCAGTACCGCAGCAGCCTCGGGCGTCGAGGGCGCGCGCCCCTAGCTCGGGGTGGCCGCGAAGCCAGAATTGGCTTGCGATGCAAGGGGCAGCGCATGGTGCCCGCTCGGACGGGCGAGCAGCTTGGCTCGGCGTCCGAGCTTCTCAAAGAACACAGCGCGCGCCTCGCAATCGACCGCGACTTCCAGGCGGCTCGTGACACCCACTCCAAAGCGGTGCATCCGCGTCGAGCATGTTGATCTCGAGCTCGCCGTCCACACCGGCGATCTCCAGGGGAAAGGTCGCGCGGCCGGAGCAGGTCCTGGAGCTGCCGTCGCCAAAGATGCAGGTCGACTTCTGGTTGACGTCCATCTTGGTGTTGTCGCCCGTCTGTTCGTAGATTATGCCCCGTAGCTTCTTGACAGCCTCAATGCCCACGATGTTGGAGGTGGCGCCAATGTCCAGGATGCCGAAACCCTTGGAGGCGGACTGCTTCACAATCATCAGCATCCACTCTTCGCCCTGCTCCCAGGTCGCCCAGATGGGCGCGGTCACCTGGCGAGGTGCCAGCTCCAGCTCGCTGAGTCGGCCCGGGGGCTGCACCCCCGCGTCTGGGCGTGCGTGGAAGAAGATGAAGACGCTGAAACCCTTCTTCGGACGGTCTCGATCTCCGCGACTGCCATTTGATGGAGATCGGCCCTCATGGCCCTGCGTCCCATGATTGCCGCCACGCTTCAGACAAGGGCCATTCCTGGTTGGGCAGGGGCGGTCACTGCTTCTAGAGCTTGGTCGAGCACGTCGCTGACCGTGACCTCGGCCCCTTCCTCTGGAAGACCCGAAGCCTCTCGCTGCTGTCGGTGGCCCGTGAGACTTCTACTCGCGTGTCGTGCGCTTCTTTTCCTCATCCACTGGGTAGAACTTCCGCGCTGTCGTCACTCGTCGTAGGATGTCCCGAGCTTCCTCGAAGCTCCTCTGCTCCGCGGCGACGGCCGTCTCCGCCTCCTCGATCTCCTGGGCGCTGTAGAAAGGCTCCTCGAGATCCTCGGTGTCCTCCCCAGGCTGGGTGTCATAGGAGGCCCCCGGCTCGCCGCAGTATCCGTAGCCGTCCCCGACCTCGTCATCGTCTTCGCCCTGGCCCCGGCGACGGCGATCCTTGCCCTGCTTCTTGTCGCGACTCGCCAGCTCGTCGTCTGGTCAGGACGACTCGGAGCTGCTCTCCAATGCTGTCGTAGTCGAACTTACCCTTCACTGGGATAATCACCGCTGCTCTCCGTCGGGGACAGTCGGGATCCGCGCAGTAGCAAACATCCTCGCAGCTGGTCCAGATAAATCGCCCGATTGAGATCGGTTCCGACATCAGGATGCTCTGGGATCTCCTCGAGACCCGTCTTGACAAACACCCGGAGCTTGTAATTCAGCTCCCCGGCCTTCTCAGCGGCATCCTCGGGGCCCTCGAGCTCGATCTTCTAGAGAAACCAATTCAGATCAGTGTAGAGTGCGTCCCAGTCCTTGGCCTTCTTGGGAGAGCCGCTGACGTCCCTGCCTCTTGAAATATTCGGTGTCGAAACCCGCGACCTCATCGAGATAGGCCTCGTCATCTCTGCTACTGTAGCTCGGCATCGGCTCCCCGGCGTCGCGTCGAACGTCGAAGATCCATCTGGGCAGGTACTTGCCGGCATCCTGGATGGGCTGAGCACCGAGCTTAGCACGAACCGAACGTGTCTGACCAAGTCTGTGGCGCCGTCGTCTCTCTCGATGCGATCCAGGTCGACATCCTGGGCGGCCTGTCTAGCTCGCCCCTCCAGTCGTCGCCATACTCTGGGTCCGCACACGTATCTTTCGTCACGACGGGTCCCTCTGATATAAGCTTTGACGTCTCTCGCGTAGTCGTCTAGCGTGGTGAGGTACCCATTCCATTTGGGTACGATATCGTCGCCATGGTGAACTTCCGCCACGGCTCTGTAGAATACTCTGGTCCGTGAATCCGTCGCCCGTGGTGCGTACTGCTCCGCTGCCATGCAATGGTCCGGCTAGAGCCACTGCCTTCTGCTGAATCCTTGGGTACTGCTCTCCTCTGCTCTCCTGCCGATGCGTTGGTAACTCTCGATGGTAATGTCTTGATAGCGCGGGCAGTGGGAAGCGCGAGGCTGCTCGCCGATGGTGATAGAAGGGAGCTGTTTACTGTTGCGAGCCAGCTCGCAATCTTGCACCTCGGAGGCGCACACCAGAAGTCCAGCGACATGTGTCGCTGCAAAGTTTGAGCCAAGACGGTTTCGGCAGAAACGACGTTGGGAAACGTGTGGAACGCTTATAATGAGCCTCTGGGGCTTGGGGCTCTTCAGGGGCCCTCGGGGAGACCATTCAGCATGGCTCGGCTGCAAATAAAGAGCAGGAAGCACGATACGCCGCGGAACGCATACTTGCATAAAAGGGGGGCCCTGTGGAGCCTGAGTGTACATAGGAGCTCACACTCGGCCTCTTGAGGCCATCTGTCGAAAATAGGCTCTGGTCAGACAGGCTCTGGGCTGTGAGCTGCAAAGATGGCTTCATGACGGCGCAACCTGCCCCCAAGACGGCCCTAAGAGGGCCCCAAACGGCCCAAGAGGCCTCCAAGACGCCCAACATGGCCTCGAAGAGCCCCTGATATGCCCCAAGAGGGCCCCAGGACGACTCAGACAGGTCCCCAAGACGGCTTCCGACGGCGTCAGACAAGCCAGGAACGCCCTAAGACTGCCAAAGAGGCCCCCAAAAAAACCCAAAGGCCCCCCAAACCCTCCAAGAGGCCCCCAGGAAGCTCCCAGGAGGCCCCAAGAGTGCCCCAAGAGGCGCCCAAGAGGGCTCCTCCTTCACCTCCCCCTCCTCCTCAATTTTCCTCATCCTCCCCCTCCTCCTCTTCTTGCTCCCCCACGCGTTCCCCGAAGTCTTTCCAAACCGACTCGGGGAACAACTGGCCCGATAGATGGGCCAAGCTCTGGTTCAGCTGTCGGCCACAGAGGCGCTTCCAAAGGGGCAGGGGGCGGCGGTTCGCCGTAGGCGTCTTTGTGCCCCCTGTCGATTCATCGCAGGGGTGCCTGGCATGATAGACCCTTTAGGTTTTGGCTTTGGTTCTTTTGCCAAAAGAACTCCCCCTGTGGCTTCGGCCAGTCCCGCCGGCCACCCGAAAGGTTGCCGAAAATGCCCAAGTGGTTCCCCCTGTCGCGTCCAAGACGGTCAAGATTGCCCAAGATGGCCTCCAAGATGCGTCGAAGACGGCCAAGATGGCCTCCAAGACGGCTCAGATGGCCCCAAGATGCCTCCAAAACGGCCCAAGATGGACCAAGAGGCCTCCAAGAGGCCTCCAAGACGGCCCAAGAGGCCTCGAAGAGGTCCTCCGGGCTCCTCAAGGACGGCCCGAAGAGGTCAAAATCATGGATGTTGCATCGGTTTTCGAAGGAAATTCGCTTTTGCTCCTTTTCGGATCCCGACGGCCCAAGACTGCCCAAAAGGCCATCAAGATCGCCCCAAGAGTGCCTAAGGAGCCTCCAAGACGGCCCCAGGACGGCCCGAGAGGCCCCCAAGACGGCCCCAAAAAGGCCCCAAGACGGCCCAAGAGGCCCCAAAGAGGGCCCCAAGAAGGCCCCAAGACGGCCCAAGAGGTCCCCAAGACGCCCACGATGGCCTCCAAGACGGCCAAGATGGCCTCGAAGATGCCTCCAAGACGCCCAAGATGGCCGTCAAGACGGCTAAACTGACCCGAAAATGCCCCCAAGACGGCCCAAGATGGCCTCAAGATGGCCTAAAACGGCGCTATAGGCGGGTCCCCGGACTCTGTACGCTGTTGTGTATATATGCACATAACTGTATACTAATAGATAAATGAATGTGTATATGTATATGTATATGTATATGTATATATATATATATATATTATCATACGCACCTCTCCGAGGGAGTAGAGCTCAGAGGCGATTAATGCGCACGTGTCCGCGATTTTTCTGGGCGTTTCGCTCGGGACATCCTCGACATTCTGAAAATCGGTGGCACCCCTCACGCAGATCGCGACGTCAGGGTCCACAAACACATGGGAAATTCAACATTTTAACATAAAACCTTCAAAGACACATGGTAATGTCAATAATTGTGACCCCGATTCTCAGTGAATGGCGGTTTCGCTTGAAAAATCCTTCCAAAATCGAGCCCCAGACCCCGCCTCGGAGCCTCCTGGGGGCCTCCTGGAACCTCCTGGGGCCTCCTGGGCCTTCTGAACCTTCTGGCACCCCAGACCCCGCCTCGGAGCCTCCTGGGGGTGTCCTGAAACCTCCTGGGGCCTCCTGGGGCCTCCTGCGGCCTCCTGGAGCCTCTTGGGGCCTCCTGAAGCCTCCTGGGGTCTCCTGGGGCCTCCTGAGGCCGCCTGGGGCCTCCTGGGGCCTCCTGGGGCTTCAGAACTACATGCACACAGAGACACAAATCACGCCCAACACATCACACGCTAGACAAACATAACATAACACACACACACAACACCTACAACACACAAAAAGCACGCACCACACGAAGCATACATCACAAACACACACACACACATACACACACACACACACACGCACGCACAATACTCACAATCCTGGGGCCTCCTGGAGCCTCTTCTGGTATCCAAGTCGGGCCTCCTAAGGCTTCCTGGGGGCCCTGGTACACACATCGCAAGGTGTGGCAACCCCACTTGCGCTCGAGTGCGACTTCGATGTTGCATTTCACTCCTGCTTCAAACGCCCCTTCAGTTTTTTGTATGAGCCTGGGCACACACGTGCCACTTGTGCATATATATATATGAATAAATAAAAATAATTGTTATGTGTATATAGATGGAGATATATATATATATAGAGAGAGAGAGAGAGAGCAAGAGAGAGAGAGAGAGAGAGAATCCCCAACCTGTGCTTCTGTAATACGGAATCAGGATCTGTGCGTTGGGGTAGGCCTGGCGGCTATGTAGTCGCCGTCTCCGCCCCGTCCCCGCCCCTTCGCCGCCCGTCATCTGGGCCTGGGGGTCGGTCTGGCGGCTATGTCGTCGTCGTCGCCGCCCCGTCGCCACCCCGTCCCCGCCTCGTCGTCTGGGCCTGAGGGTCGGTCTGGCGGCTATGTCGTTGCCGTCTCCGCCCCGTCGCCGCCCCGTCGCCGCCTCGTCTCCGCCCGTCGTCCGGTCTTGCATTGCTGCGCATTGCGTTGCATGTCGATGCCGTGCTATGCCATTCTTCGCATTACGTTACAGTGCACTGCATTGTTTTGCACTGCTGCGCATTGCTTTGCACTGCTTTGCATTGCTATGCCGTGCTTTGCAGTGCTCTGCATGGCTTGGCAGTGCTTTGCATTGCCTTGTATCGTTTGGCATCGCTGTGCCACGCTTGCATCACTTTGCATTGCATTGCAATCGCACTGTTTTGCCATCGCACTGCATTGCAGTGCTTGGCATTGCGTTGCATCCCTTTGCATTGTCATGCTGTGCGTGGCATTGCAGGGCATTGCGTAATGCTTTGCCATGCGTTTCATTGCTTCGAAATGCGTTGCATTGCTGTGCATTGATTCGCAGTGCATTCGCATTGCATTGCAGTGCTTTGCTTTGCGGTGCATTGCTTTGGATTGCTTTGCATTGGTTTGCACGGCGTTGCATTGAGTTGCATTGCGTTGAATTGCGTTGACCTGCTTTGCGTTGCTTTACAGTGTTGAATCGCACTGTCTTGCTTTCGCATTGCATTGCAATCACAGTTTAATTACAATGCAATAGCATTGCATTGTAACCACCTTGCATTGCAATCGCATTGCACAACATTGCAACCGCATTGCATTGCACTGCATTTCATTGCATTGCATTGCACTGCTTTGCTTTGCATTGCGCTGCATTGCTCCGCATTGCTTTACACTTGTTTTGCAGTGCGTTTCATTGCTTTGCATTGCTTTGCATCGCGCTGGAACGCTTTGCCTTGATTTGCAGCGTGTTGCATTGATGTGCATTGCGTGGCATTGCTTCGTATGGCTTTGCATGGCCAGGCGTTGCTTTGCATTGCGTTGCTGTGCATCGCATTGATGCGCATTGCTCTTCATTGCAATACATAAACCGCACTGCGTGGGTTGCAATGCCTAGATTGCACCACGTTGATTGCTCCACCTGGACTTGCGCCATTGGTTGGGGCCCACGCTAGCCAACACACCAAGTGTTGTCATGTGAGTCGCTTTCTTCTGTAACGCGCGTCAGGAGTTCCAATTACAGACGCACGCGTTCGTATGAGTCATTAAAGCCAGGGACCTCGCCGACAGGCCATCCGAACGAAGCAAGTAGCAACATGAAGTGAGATGGCAGTAGAAGCCGGGTCGGGCGTCGGCCCGCCTCCGAGAAGGAAGGACAAAAGGAAGCACTGGAAGGGGGTTTGGGATCTGGTAGTCCAGATGGCTCCCGGTGAGCGGCCCGTAAGGGCACCTCGCCCCCACGAGGTGGCCCGATGGCGCCAGACAGCACCGGTACAGGCCAAGGGGCCACCAAGGACTAAGAGCCCACGAGCACCCGAAGGTGGCCCGACGAGGGCCAGGACACACGCGGATCGCCCGAAAGCGCCCCAGGACGGCCCTGGAGCCCCCCTCTTGTCCCCAAGATCCCCAAGACCCCTGGAGCCCAGAGGGGTCTCCCAGCCCACGAGAGCCCCACGCGGCCCCAGGCACCAACCAGACGCCCGAAAAACGGCCCAAAAGAACACCCTCATGATGCCTTCTGGCTGTCCGAGACCGTCCAGGAGGCCTCGAAAATCGCCCCGCAATGACCAAATGGGCTTCCAGGCAGTCCTGTGTAAATGCGACGGTGCGAAAGTCTACGTAGTGGTGTTTGCAAGGGGAAGAGGCAGATGAGGAGAAGCAGCAGAGCAGGGAGGGGACAAGGACCAGGGTGGGTGAGATGACGGGGGCGAGGAGGCAGAAAAAGACGGCGAGCAGGAGGATGAGAAATCATATCGAAATATAGCGAATGAACAGACGACGTGTTTAAGCCGGCGGCGCCGTCATGATGGCGATCGAGGGGTTGTTTTCCTTTGGGGGGACTCAAAGTCAAACTTGTTTGCTGCATTTCTCCGCCATCCTCCGCTCCCCCGTCCTCATCTCCCTCATTCGCATCCCTTGTCTCATCTTATCCCTGCGCCTCCTCCTCCTCCTCCTCCTCCTCCTTCCTCCTCCTCCTCCTCACCGTTGGCCTCTCCTTCTCTCCCTCCTTCTCCTCCTCGCCCTCCGCCTTTTCAATTTCTGCTCATTATAGATAAGTCCTCCCCATCGCACCCCGAGGCCGGTCGAAAGGGCGGGCGGGGCGTTTCGCTTGAGACGTCCTCTCCGCTTGTGGTCCTGAAACTTAGAAAGTGGCAGCAGCTTCACGGATGGAGGGTGGGTCGTTTCCGAACTGTGGTTCTCGCCTTAGCGCCGAAAACATTCGCTTTTAAGCACTACAATAGTTGAACGGATTGAGGGCGGGCGGCTCGCAAAATGTGGTTCCCACCTTTCCGTCGCACACATTCGTTGTAAAACATCGTAAGCACTTCACGGAGTGAGGGCGAAGTTTTTTCAAACTGTGGTTCTCGCATTTGCGCCGCGCATATTCGTCTTAAACATTATCAAGAGCTTCGCAGCTTGAGGGCGGGCCATTTCCAACATGTGGCTCTGACCTGAGCGCCGCGCACACTCGTTTCAGCAAGTTGCAAGGGCGGGTTGAGGGCGAGTGGCTCTCAAAATGCGGCTCTAGCATTAGCGCCGCGCACGTTCCTTTCGAACATCTGCAAGTGCTTCACGGATTGAGGGCGGGTCGTTTTCACACTGTGGCTATAGCCTTTGCGCCCCGCACATGCGTTGTAAAAAACGCGCTTTACGGATTGAGGGCGGGCCGTTTCCCAATTGTGGCTCTCACATTCGTTTCAAACATTTGCTCAGTTTCATGGATTGAAAGTGCGTCGTTTTCAAGATGTGGCTTTCGCCTTAGCGCCGCGGAAATTCCTTATCCCAAAAGTTGCCAGACCTTCACGGGTTGAGGGCGGTTTCGTTTTTTCCACAATGGGGCTCTAGCATTAGCGCCGCGCGCATTCGCTTCAACCTTCGCAAGGGTTGCATTGGCTATCATGGTTACCGTTTCAGACATGGTGTCCTGGAAAGACTCAAGATTGTCGGGGCGCAACAGTTTCGCTAATTCGCGGTGTCGACATCCCAGGAATGGTTCTCTGGCACGGTTCAGGGCCGTCAAAGCCCCCATCTCCTCCCTTCTTCCCCACCTCCACACCCTCCTGCATCGCAGGTTGGGGGGTGGTATCGAAGTGGAGCAGCCCTCCACTGGGAAGTCAATTTCGATCTCGGGATCGTGTCGTGCGTGCGAGCGAGGCGAAGCTGCGTGGGCGGGCGGGCGGGTCAAGACAAAAGACCGCCCCTCCAGTGGGCCAGCGTGGCGAAGGGTGTCCCGCCGCAGCGTCCCGCCGTGGTGTCCCGTCGATGTCTCATCGGTGTCCGCGGGCGGCGGCCCGTCGGTGTCCCGCCGTGGTGTCCCGTCGGTGGCCCGTCTGTATCCCGTCGGTGTCCCGTCTGTATCCCGTCGGTGTCCCGTCGGTGTCCCGTCGGTGTCCCGCCGTGGTGTCCCGTCGGTGTCCCGCCGTGGTGTCCCGTCGGTGTCCCGTCGGTGCCCCGTCGGTGTCCCGTCGGTGTCCCGCCGTCGGTGTCTCGTCGGTGTCCCGCCGTCGGTGTCACGGTGCCCTGCCGTCGGTATCCCGTCGGTCTCCGGTCGATGTCCCGTCGGTGCCCCGATTGGTGCGCCGATTGGTGTCCCATGGTGGTGTCCCGTGGGTGCACCGATTGGAGTCCCGATTGGTGTCCTGATGGTGCCCCAGTGGTGTTTCGATGGTGTCTCGATGGAGTCCCAGTCGTGTCCCGATAGGAGCCCCGATTTATATTCCGATGGTGTCCTGGTGGCATCTTAGTGTTATAGCGGTTGGCGTTTCGATTTGTGTCCCCATGGTGCCCCCGTAGTGTCCCCACGGTGCCCCGATGGAGTCCCGATGGTACGGCGGTGCGGCGATAATGCCCCGATCGTATGGAGGTGGTGAGATCGAAGATAACCGGAGAAGCATTGCCATCAAGCATTGTAGTCAATATCGTCGTCTTGCATCGTCGCCAACCGTGATCTCATCACCAGCATCGCCACCATCACAATAATCACAGTTGTCCTCATGTTGTCCGATCCCCCAAACTTCCGTATCACACGAAGTGTGTCGTATACGTATACTATTGCGGCCTCTGCCAGTATTCCTCTTCCAAGTGTCCTTCCTCATATTATTCCCCCTCCTTCCCATTCTTCGTCCTTGCCGATAGTCTCCCCATCGTAATCACCAGGTCGCCTCTGACGCCTTCAGCAACCAGCATCGCGACCATCATCTCCATCAGCATCATCATCATCATCAGCAGCCGCATCATACCATCGTCAACATCAGATCATCATCACCATCATCATTATAATTCTCATCATTGCTAACACCACCACCATCAACATCATCGTCGCCATTATCGCCGTCACCAGCATGAGAAAGGTCCATCTCACAATCATCGGCGCCAGCATCATGATCATCATCACTCTCGCCTGCACAGCTGACGTCGCGTTCTCCATCATCTATACCAGTATTCGCTCGACGCGCCTTTAGCATAACCATATGTCACTATGTAATGCTGCTGGTTGTGCTGCTACTGCGTATGCATTGTCTCAACCTTCCTCCTCATCATCACCAAGACCATGCTCAAGATCATCATCGTCAGCATAATCTGCATCACTCGCACCTTATGACTCATCCTCTGGAATCCTTCTCCGCTCACTGCGAATCTCAATATTAGCATGCACACTGGAGAGGCGCACATAGGACGGGAGACAGAGCGTGCTGTGGCGGCTTCTACCCGACTCGGACATCACTATATGTCGTGTACCCGCTTATCCTCACAGCGGAGTGCACCCGAGTGTTGCCTCAGCGACGGCGTGGACTGCATCGGTGTACCTTGCATGCGCACGCGCTTCGAACAGTGCCTTCACATATCGACATGTATACTTAACATGTGTAATATTACTGGAATTCGCTCCGATGCCTTCGAGGCTGGATGTCTCAAAACACACAATCCCCCTGTTTGTCCAGGGAGCTCAACACTCCAAACCTGCAGCGCGGAGCGCCCAAGGAGCGCCGCCCGAGGTTGTGCAGGGGTGCCGAGACCGCAACAGACTACCCTGGGCACCCGTTGAGGCAAGACGGAACTACCTGGGGGGCTGTCCGTGTGCACCCCCGCTTCTCGCCAAGGGACACGAAGAGGTGGAGGCGGATTATAAAGAGGAGTCTCTTCGCCGCTCAGTGTCCTGCTCGTCCCAGAGCTCGGAGACGCAGCTGTGGATGTCTGGGTTGGCCAACGCCTGAACCAGGGCACGCGCCTGTATCGCCTGCGGCCGGGGGGGGGCGGCGGAGCAGGGGGAGAAGAGGAAAGGGGGGGGCGACGGGACCATGGGGGCGGGGGCGATGGAGTGCGCTTCAGGTTTTTCCCTGACGGCTTCGAGGCCGAAGGCTTGGATGCCCCACCCTTGGGTCGTGCACGCGGAAAGCGGTGCGCGCGTCCAACAGGGCAGGCTGGGGTCTAGCAATGCTTGGGCCGGCTGGCCACTTGCTCTCGATGGCCTGGGGCCCAGACTGGGACAGTTGGCCTCAGACTCCGCAGGTTGGCGAGTTCACGGCCTATGCGATGGCCGGCGTCGTCGCGTCAGGCCCCACTCAGCTTTATTCTGACTGTGCTAACGTTGTCAGCATGCAAGGTCTGCCTTCCAGTCCGTATGCGGGGCTGGTGGTGCATGGTATTTCTTATGGTTGCAGGGATATTCTCGGGTGTGAGAAGGCTCGCGCGCACCCGCCCTCGATGATTTTGACACCGACGAGGCCGAGCGATTCAGAGGCGTCGGGAACGACGCGGCTAACCGTGTAAAGCACAGCTTGGTGCCGAAATGCACCCCGAGCCCTCGGAGGAGAGGATCGCCTACGTCGGCTGAACTATCCAGTGCGTTCAGTACGTTGTCGCCTTGCTGCCTCTCTTTTGCCCCTCTGGCTCCGCATCGACTTGTCGGGGGTGGAATGGCACTCTAATTATGTCAAGGTTCCTCGGGAGGTCTCCCCGTGGATGGTGCCGACGTCTGTATGCCAACGTTTTTGGCAGTGTGGGGTGTGTTTGCGTTCCTCCCGAAGCGAGGCCCTCGACCCCCCCACCTCCCCCCAGGACTCTGCAAGTAGACCCCTAGGAGCTGTGTCCAAACCTTGAGGGAATGACAAGTGCCTCATGTTTGACTGTTCGAAAGACTCACTCGTAGTCGTGTGCGCAACATGCAAATCCTATTCGCCTGGAGCTCGCCTGGCCAAGTTCGGTGAGCAGTGTGCGGGCCCTCGTTGCGACCCTCGGACGGGAAAGAGCAAGCACAACCAGGCTAGTTGGCCCAGAATTTGGAGGGGACTCCACCCGAAAATAAACGGAGCCACTTTGTTTTCTGACACTTTCAGTGTGCGTTAAGCATTCAGCGTAGCGGTCGTGCTCAAACAAATTCTTAGTTTTCCCCCGCCCCCACCTCCTCTCCCCCACTTGGCATTATCCTATTCGTCCTCCCCCCCCGCTCTCTCGGCGGCGGCGGCCAGACTCTTCCGCAGGGAAGTAAGGAAATTCTCAAAGTATCCCAGGGTTCCGAACCATAGGCTATATCTGCCGAGTTGCTGTCACGATATGCCTATTGTGTAGCACTCACTTGATACATTACTGACCCATCATCCTTATCAGCCATTGATTCGCACCCTCACCTCACCTCTTATACTTACCATCGTGATCCACATGCCATCCATCATGTCCTTCCCATGTCCTTTCAATTCGGCAACCCATTGGCTCTCTCTCTCTCTCTCCCTCTTTCTGTGTTGGGCTGATTTCACACTCTGCCTATTTTGTAGCACTCGCGTCATCTATACATACCTCGCTCGTTATCCTCATCATCCATTCCTTCTCGCCCTTCACCATCATCCTTCTCATCCGCATCCGCATACTATCCATCAGTATTCGTTTCCCTCTCCGCCTCTCCCTACCCCCCTGGCCGTGCATATCTCGTCCCCCTTCCCTGCCGCCTCTCCTTCTACTCCCCTCTCGCTTCCCTCCACTGTTTCTCTCTTCCATGTTTTCTCACTCTCTCTCGCTCTCACTCTATTTCACTCTCTCTCTCTCTCTCTCTCTCTCCCTCAATGTCTATCTCTCCCTCACTGTACTTCTCTCCCGACCTCTCGTTTCCCCTCACCACCTCTTGAGCTCAGCTCATCTCCCTTTCGCCGCGATCTGGCTGAATCCTGGCCCTCCCCGTGCCCGCCAACCCCGGTCCTTCCCTGCCTTTCAAAACGTATCAAACCTATTGAGCTCACGAGTTGTTCCGATTCACTTTACAAGACCTCCCAAGCCTCCCTAGACGGCCCCCAGAAGTCAGCTGCACCATGAGCAACTGGCCTGGCTGTTCAAAAAGTCCGCCGCCACCCCGGGGTTGTCCTTGTCATCGCCTCCAGGTGGGCCGAGGGCCAATTCCGCGGTCTGATCCTTGGCACACCGGGGTACGCTCGGGAGCCGCGGCCTCGCCTGGCGCCACGCGGGTCCTCGCGTCCCATCCTCATCATCGTCGTGTTCGTCCTCCTCCTCCTCCTCTTCCTCCTCAACCTCCTCCGCCTTACCTCCTCCTGATCCTCTTCGTCATACTCCTTACCTCCTCGTCCTCCTCCTCCTCCTCCTCCTCCTCCTCCTTCTCATCATCAACATAATCATCCTCGTTCTCACCACCCTACCTCTCCTACTCATCCCCCTTCTCCTCGTGCTGTTCCGTCTCTTCCCCCCTGTTCTTCATCCTCTTTCTCGCCCTCCTCCCAGAGGACTCCTCCCCTTGCATCTCCTCCTCTCCTTCTCTGCGTCCTCACCATGTCCCTCCATACTCCTAGATACGCATTACTTGCACCAACAGCTGATTCCCGTCGTGTCGACGCGGACCTCGGTTTATAGCAACGCGTAGTTCTTTGAACCTTCTTCACTACGACAGAAAACTTTGCACAATCTCTGGGTCCTGACAGCGGGCCCCGTAGACGTGACCCTGGGGCAACGTGCTCCCCAGACAAACGGCGAGTGCCGCGCGCCTGATCCACACGAACGCTTGTTCGACGAGGCGACGAAACGACAGTGCAAGCTGTCAGGGCGCACTGCAGCAAGTGGCATGGGCGACCTTGAAACAAGATCAGCTTTCCCAGAGCGCCTAAGTAGGAACGACCCATCAGAAACATAGGCTGAAATGTAGAAACCCTGTGAATCACCACCGAAACGTACACGCCCAGGAAGTCTGAAGGAAAACCCTCCTTCTCCTCCTCCTCCCCGCTCCTGATTTCCTTATGGCTCCCTTTTGTGGAAGAGCACCCGGAGGTAGGAGGGATCCCGCGGTTACACTCTTAGGTCCAAGCGTGGCCCGATGGGCTTCGCAGAAACCCGAGAGGAGCCCGAGAGAAGCATGGCTACCTGCGCCAGTGCATCTCCCCTGGCCCAGGTGACCAGCGAAACGCAACGCTGATCGGACACAAAAATCTATGAGTAGATCGTTCAACAGTGAGCGTCCTCCGAAACGGTGATGGCATTGCATAGGGAACCATCGGATAAGAATCGAGGGGCTGGAAGCCAACGGAACTCCAATCGTGGAGCAGTTTGAAGGAGGCCGAGAGGCCCGACCAAAAGCTTCGCCGTAGGCGAAGTGCAGCTCCAGCTCTGGTGTACCGTAGCAACGATAGTCCCAGTCGGAGGAGGTCGTCGCGGGAGCGACGGGCCATCTCAAGCGAAGGATGTTTCCGGTCTCGATGGCAAATAGTACGCCTCGAAATGAGGCGCAATCACACGTTGGCGGCCGGCCGAGTGAGCCCAAGCGGCCACGGACAAACGCTCGCCATCTCTCGCCCTTGACCCAGCTCACTTTTGAGTCGGGGGGGAGGGAGACGAAGCGTGAGTCCGCCGCCCCTATACAGTAAACGCTATCTAAACAAGAGGCAGCAAAAGGCGGGCTCGTGCGCGCAAGTTTCCTTGCGCGCAAGTTGCCTTGCGAGCAACTCGCTGTATAAGCGAGTGTTACTCAGGCGGCCTCAGACGATGTTGTTTGGCCGGCCCGACACGGAGTATGACGTTTTCTCCCATGACCTGTAGGAGCATATCTCTGTCAAGCGGTCATATCGCGAATGTCACAACACTGGATGCTATGCACGATTCCTCGCTCCATCATCTGTCGCATTCAACTGATGTGTCCCGAAAGAGTACGCCCAGTCGGCTTCTTCAGGTATTTGCTGGACAAGGACTTGAAGACACATTCAGCATCTATGGTCAAAGTGACCTGAATGCTCAGGCCATCCATCTCCAGTAGGTCCTTCTACTGAGTTGGTGCCAGTGGCCCTGCGTGGAGCTCGTGCAGAATAACGATCGTGGGATAGCAGTCCTCCAAGTTGTGGGCTGTTGCTAGGTGCTTCAGCTGAATAGCTTGAGCGGGCCTGCAAGCGATGAGACTTGCAATGCGCATCGATCAGATGGACGACAGGCGCGCCAGTTGGCGTGTTCCCACGTCGAAGCAGGTTTGCCCCGCGAATACCATAGCCTTCGACGACCTCGTCATCGGCGCATCTCCACTCAGGCGTCGATCGCCGGAGTTGCTATGCAGGTCAACTTCGCCGGTTGGAGTCATCGATCGATCGACGATCTTCTTAGGGCAGGCCTGCATCTTCCTGGTAATCGCGTTCAGTCGTCGCCCCTGTATATTGGTCGGTTCTTGGACGCGTTGTAGAGACACCACGTACACCATCAACCACACCTGTGTGATTAATGCGTAAGCCAAAGCGCCTCTGAGGCTGACAAACATGTCAGCGACCAGATTTAGTGTTTTGGCGTCGGCACTTGCGCCTGTAAGTTCAGGGTGTTGTATAGGACGGAGCTGTTTGGTCCAGCGAAACAGCACCGCCCCCATCCTTTGTGCATCTCAGAGCACAACTGGTAGATGTGTGTTTGTTAAGTTTACACTTACCAAAAGTATCCTCGACGCACCTGCCGATGGCGTCCTCAGTGCCAGCCATATTGATATCAAAACATGTTTGGCTGTGAGTAGGTGGCTGCTCGTCTCCAACTCCTCGTCGTAGCACGTGGGTCTGAAACTAAAGCCTCTCGTGGTCCTTCTGAGATTCACTGAGAAGGCTCTTGGCGCATCCTTGGTGCCGGTGTCTGGCTTGAGGCGCTGCAAGCAGCGCTTCGACTCATCGTAGTGCTCGAATCCTGGGAGGGGCCGAAGCACCGATGCAAACCCAGGCGGCAAGGTAACGCGCGCCACGCGTTCCCTTTCACCGGTTGCCTCAGCAAGTTCCTGGCAGGTAAACACTTCCAGGAGAGCCATGGTGATGTCGAGGGAAGCAATGACCCATTGCTTCTTACACGCTGCCGCGCTTGCGAAGAATCGCTGACTTGACCGCCGCGCTGTTCCTGAGAATGTTTCCACGCCGACAGCCTCGAGGTCCATGAAAACCCGAAGTACCAGGCGTAGTCCAATGGCGCGTTCCACCTCGCCCTTTTCGTTCTTCACGAACTTCCACTTATACACGTACCTCGAAGGCATGATGTTTGACGCTTTGGGCATACCTTGCACCTTTAAGCACTTGTTTTCAAACCATGTCTTGAATTCGTGTTATACAGCCTCTAATACTTTAACTGGGTTCGCCTGGATGTCGGCCTTCGCGGGAGGTCGTCCCCCCTGGCGACCGCAGCTCGCTCTGCGGCGGCGGTTACATACACTCGCATGGTGGTCACGCGGTCGAACGCTTGTATCCTACGCTGATGTTCGGATAAGACTACCTTTGACATTTCTGCAGTAAAGCAGAGTCTTATAGACGGACCGCTTTCGTCCGAATCTAATCCGTAACTATGGCCTTCGCCCGTGGAACATAGTGGGACATGATACGTTTCCTCGATGTCGGAACTGCGTGGATGACCCCACGCGGGCCGGTGCCCTGGCTGTTCTTCAGCTACCGTGACCAGCGCGCTGTTGTCAGTGATCATATGTGTGGTAGAGGTCATAATAGAGTTGCTTCCACTAGTTCGCTTTCTTCATGTATCTCTGTGTACCACACCTCCATAATATGCGCCTCAGGGTCCGCTTCTGATTTCTCGTAGATCGCCGAGAGCCGTCCATCCTCCTGTGGTGGTTCGGCTTCTGAGGCATATCTGGCGTTGTTGTCTTGCGTCGGTGCGTCGGCCAGTTCCTCAAACTTCGTCATGTCTTGGTCGAAGCCCGATTGAGGTTTAGTAGACTTTAGGCATTCAATGATCCTCGGATGTGCTGATCCAGTTATATCATATATATATATATATATATATATATATGCAGGGCAGTGCCTGCGGCTTCATGGTAATGGAAGCCTGGGTTCACGTCTTTGTCATACTGTACCAACGTGCAGCTGTCAGCATAAGCCACCGGAGGTAGCTTGTGGATACCCTTAGCTAGCCCGACAGAAACTACATTCTCGATACGAAAGAATTCCCTGATAAGGCACTGTAGAGCTAAATGGACTCTAGAAGAAAGCCGGCTCGCACTTGTCATCTGAAGCGTTCCCTTTTTGGTCGGGACATAACCGAACGTCATGGCAGGTCTCCCCGCAGGTAGACTGGCAACAAATGTCAACACTGTCCGCAGCGCAGCGCTGTCAGAGCCAATCTCACGGGCTATCAAACCTTCGATGTATAATGATTGTCGCGCGTCACCGTTTTGAACTTGTACGTCGCGGTATCCCGCTCGAAAAATGACTTGACCCCTGTTGGGATCGCCCCGTACAACCGGGAAAGGGCCATTCCAGCCTCCCCAGTCGTCCTTCGTAGTTGTGGGACGATGATAGTGGACCAAGTCTCCTTCGTCGTAGTAGTGCTGGCCGGCAATGGTGGTTGTCCTAGTACGCAAAGCACGATTGGTCTTGGCTGCTGAAGTAGCTTGTGTGATAGCCTCAACGCATTCCCAGCGAATCACCTGTTCTCGGGAATAATCAGATGTCTCTGTAGGCTGCTAATGGTCCAGAAAAGGCAAAACAGGAAGCATTGTTGGTTGCCGTCCAAACAAAACGTTGCACGGAGACATCACACTGTAAAGGTGAACGCGTTGGCGGCAAACAGAGCTTCATGCAGCAGTCGTGTGAATACAAAAGGTATGTCCAACCTTTTGAATCCAGTCCCACCAGCCCTCTGGGCGTAGGTGGTCTAGAGCAGATCCTCTTCCACCCCTCCCTCTTCCCCCTTGGGGAGGGGTTTACCCCTCCCCCTACCCCCTCCCCTGGACCTGGACGGGGGGGGCCGCGGGTAGTTAGAGCGTCCCAGATGGCCCAAGACGGCTCCAAGAGCGCCTCAGAGAACCCAAGATGAGCTCCAAGATGGCTCAAGATAGCGCAAGATCGCTCGAGATGGCTCCTAAGATGGTTCCAAGAAGCCCAAAGACGGCCCCAAGATAACTCCAAGTGGCCAAACAGCTCCCCAAGGAGGCCCCGAAGAGGCCAAAATCGTCCCAAAACCTAAGGAAAATCAATGATTTTTGCTTTCTCGCCTTTTCGCTTCCGATGGCCATCCGAGGCCTGGAGATGGTTCCAAGATGGCCCAAGAGGGCCCCAAGAGAGCCCCAAAAGAGCCCCAAGACGGCCCCAAGAGCGCCCAAGAGCACTCCAAGAGCGTTCCAAGAGGGGTCCAAGAGGCGATTTTAGGGGCTTCCGAGGGGGGACGCTAATTAAACCCCCCCTCTTGTTTGATCGATCTCCTCCAAGATGGCCCCAAGAAGCGCCCAGGAAGCCCCAAGAGGTCCCAAGATGGCCCCAAAATGGCCCCAAGAGGCCCCCAAGAGGCCCCCCGGAGGCCCCCAAGAGACCCCCAAGAGGCCCCAAGAGCCCCCCCAGATGCACCCAAGATGCTCCAAGAGGCCTCGGCGAGAATGCCTAATCATTGATTCTACACAGGTTTTAGCCACATGGAGGCCTCTTGGGGGGGGGCACGGATTAAGATGACTCCAAGAGCGTCTGGGAGAGCCCAAAATGACCTCCAAGATGGCTCAAGATATCCAAAGATGTCTCATAATGGCTTCCTCTGTGTGCTGCCCACTTCTCTGATCGAGGCAATTCCTCTGGGCATCGTTTCTGGATGGGCTGGTGGGGATTCGCGAAGCGACAACAATTTCCACGAAGTGAAGTGAATGGCGTAATCAGCCACTCCTGGCTTCATTTGTCGTAGCGCGCTGTCCACGCGCGCGTGTCCTCAACTCAGTGCCTCTTGCCTTGAGGACTGCCTAAGCAGTGTCGTTATTAAGAACACGGTCCCTATCGGAGTAGAGTACCCTGGCAGGTCCGAACTGTATCCAGCACTGATGCTACGCATCTAAGATACTGGTCACTGTTGTACCTGGTATCTCCATTCCAGTCGCAGATCAAATACAACGATCAGTGATGTGATATATTAGCTTCCTGTTTGTAGAACATCAGGTCGCATTCGACTTCGCCGTTAAACTTGCCAGGCAGTGCAGTAGACGGCATAACCGCATGCCCCGGTTGATCTCAAGCCCTGCACTCCCGACATGTGTCCAAGACGCCTTTGATCAGGTTGAGCCTGACGTTGTCCAGACCAGCTTTAGTTTAGCATGGAACCATCGCAAGTGTAGTTTCCGCAGCTCACGCGTTACCACGCCGGGGTCAAGGCTTCGGAGGTTATGTAAACTGATTTGGTCATCGAACCTTGACCAGTCTGGGAATCGTGGGCGCGCAGCAGGGTTGCCCGCAGGTGGTGGCGGAGGTGGATATCCTCCCTGCTGTCGGCCGCGTCTGGCTCTGATCTGTAGCAAACGCCTGATCATCCGAGCTACCGGCCCCGCTCGAAGCAGGTCGCCCCGCGGCAGGTTCAGCAGCATGTCTGCCTACTGTAATATCGTGCCTGCTGGCGCCAGCTGCGGGGCCAGCCCTGGGGCCAGTTCTTGGCGCTCGCAGCCGCACAAGTGGCGGCGCGGCCTGCGCCTCGGGCGGAGGTGCTGCCGATTCGGCAGGAGCCGGAGGTTCCTGTCCGCAGTTGTCGGGCAGCTTCCACGGTTCGGCAAACTTGCATTTGCCAGGTGTCCGTAGGTGACCAGGTTTGTTCTGGCCGTAGTTCTTGCAGCAAGGACACTCCCAGCGGCAATCCGCCTTGTCGCACCACCTACAATGTTTGGGGTCCCTGTCATGTGAGGGGGGATGCATGTTCGCATTATCCGCACGCGAAGGACATTCGAATTCTCCCGAGGGCGGCCGCGTGATGGAGCCGTCGGGATGTCGAGGGATAATTGGGTCATCCAAGTCGAACCATCGGTTGAAGGCAACAAAAACGGAACATCATACGGATGACCATGGCAAGGATCGCGGGTAACTAGCAAAAGATCGCGCGCGGTCTCGACTGCGTCGACAAAAGGAAACTGCATCTTCGGTGTATATTGCGCAGCCTGGGTCAAATTCTTATTGCGCACCGAGGCATGTTGATAATGGCCAGCACACCGCTTCCGCTCAAAAGGTGCACGTAAGAGACGGTGGTTAGCAATTAGCTGAATAGGTTTCCGTATTGATACCCCATGGGAGTCACGTAGACCAGTAGTGCAATGGTCCAGATTTACGTTGCAAGTGCCCTCGCACTTGGCCAATGTTGTCCATGGTGGTATTTTGCCCACCCAACTACCCAACGGTTGCTCTCGTAGATATAACCGTCGACGGTCGTTTTGACGCATGCCCCCCCCCCCCCCCCCCCCCACACACACACACACACACACGCAGAACTTGACATGTGGATAGTTGACTTGGGGATTGCAACAAGAAGATAGCCCACTCGTTATGCATTTGGGTTGTAGTATAACAAAATTGACGAAACACACGTCTAAGTAATGCATCGCTGCGTCCAGGACGTCCGTATTCCCACGGTCAACATATGAACGTCTGTCTAGGTTTCCTCCAGAGGATCAACCTCGGCTGAAAGCTAACTACGATATTCCCCCGCTTCCTCCACGCAATTCCACCACGTCTACCTTGTTGTGTCGTCCACAACACAAGGTCGGGATTATGGAGAACACATCGGCATGTGCATCCGCAGGTAACCCCGCAGGTAGCGCGATGAAGCTTTCTTCTTCGTCACCACTATCGGAATCGGAGTCAAGGGGGACGTCGGTGCAGTAAGCGCCACATCCGAGACCTTTCAAATCTTCACCGCAGTCATCGTCGCCGTCTTCGACGAATTTGGGTGTCTTGCGCGGCTTGATGCCTGCTTCCTTGTCGTTTTTTATGTTGTCTGTTCGCTTGATCCGGGCATCTGTTGGTAGCGCTGCATGCTGTTCTGTGTCGGGAGAAGTAAGTGTCGACTAGTCGGGAATAGGGGGGAGCACGCGGCCGCGCTCAATCGAGAGGGGGGGGGGGACGATCGTCATCGACGAACGCAACCCGCCGTGGGTGTCGTCGCTGGTCCTCTTGTCCGATAAGGACCGGTGCTGGGGGGCCCCCGTGCAATCGAATACGAATATTTGCCGCACCATTCGGTAACGGCGCACAGTAATTGTACCCGAAAGATTGGTCCTGAATCTTAATAGATCGTGTAACAGTATTGTCGTCAAGATCCATCGTCACCCATCTCACAACATGGTCCCATTCAAGGCCGTTCTTAGGAGATTGAACGTAAGTTCGAGTTCCTTCATCCACTCTTGTGTGGACACTAACGTGAACAGCACTTGTATGATTCCCAACCCTCCTTGGTTGGGTTTTCGTTTTGAATAAGGGCCTGTGGTCTCCACCTTCCTCCCGCCTCCCTCCCTCCTCCTGCGTCCTGCTTCCTGTTTGGTTGGGTATTGCTGCGGGGGGCTGCGATCTGCGAAACTGTCGCCACTTTCGAAGCCTGCTGGGGGGGCCAGCACAGCGACGCCCCGCGCGGACCCAAATTAAACCTCGCCATCCCTGGGGGGCTGCGATCTGTAAAACTGCCGCCACTTTCGGGGCCTGCTGGGGGGCCCAGCAAAGTGACGCCCCGCGCGGACCCAAATTAGACCTCGCCAGCCCTGGGGGGCTGCGATCTGTGAAGCTGCCGCCACTTTCGAGGCCTGCTGGGGGGCCCAGCACAGCGACGCCCCGCGCAGACCCAAATTAGACCTCGCCATCCCTGGGGGGCTGCGATCTGTGAAACTGTCGCCACTTTCGAAGCCTGCTGGGGGACCCAGCACAGTGACGTCACGCGCGGACCCAAATAAGAACTCGCCATCCCTGGGGGGCTGCGATCTGTGAAACTGTCGCCACTTTCGAAGTCTGCTGGGGGGCCCAGCACAGTGACGCCACACGCAGATTCAAATTAAACCTCGCCATCCCTGGGGAGGGGCTGCGATCTGCGAAACTGTCGCCACTTTCGAAGCCTGCTGGGGGGGCCAGTGAAGCCACACGCAGACCCAAAAGAAGACCTCGCCATCCCTGGGGGGCTGCGTGCGAAACTGTCGCCGCTTTCGAAGCCTGCTGGGGGGCCCAGCACAGTGAGGCCACGCGCGGACCCAAATTGGACCTCGCCATCCCTGGGGGGGCTACGATCTGTGAAACTGTCGCCACTTTCGAAGTCTGCTGGGGGGCCCAGCGCAGTGACGCCACACGCAGATTCAAATTAGACCTCGCCATCCCTGGGGGGGGGGCTGCGATCTGCGAAACGGTCGCCACTTTGGAGGCCTGCTGGGGGGCCCAGCACAGTGAGGCCACGCGCAGACCCAAATGAGACCTCGCCATCTCTGGGGGGCTGCGATCTGTGAAACTGCCGCCACTTTCGGGGCCTGCTGGGGGGCCCAGCACAGTGGCGCCACGCGCGGACCCAAATTAAACCTCGCCGTCCCTAGGGTGCTGCGATCTGTGAAACTGTCGCCAAGCCTGCTGGGGGGCCCAGCACAGCGACGCCCCGCGCAGACCCAAATTTGACCTCGCCATCCCTGGGAGGCTGCGATCTGTGAAACTGTCGCCACTTTCGAAGTCTGCTGGGGGGCCCAGCACAGTGACGCCACACGCAGATTCAAATAAGACCTCGCCATCCCTGGGGGGGCTGCGATCTGTGAAACTGTCGCCACTTTCGAAGCCTGCTGGGGGGCCCAGCACAGTGACGCCACGCGCGGACCCACATTAGACCTCGCCATCCCTGGGGGGCTGCGATCTGTGAAACTGTCGCCTCTTTCGAAGTCTGCTGGGGGGCCCATCACAATGACGCCGCGCGCAAATTCAAATTAGGCCACTGAGTCGTCTGATGTCTCACCATGCTCCGTCGCTGCCTAAACTAGCGCACGACTGGTCCCCTACTGCATGTGCGGCGCTGAACAACAGCCGGCCACATCGTGCCAGAGGCCGGCCGCGGCGTCGTTGGTTTGACGACGTGCAGCTCTGACGGCGCATTTTTGTTTTTTCTCCCGAGCTCTGCACAGGGCCGACTTGTTCGATCGGGCGCAACGCAACGCAACGCATCCCTGGGTGGGCTGCGATCTGTGAAACTGTCGCCACTTTCGATGCCTGCTGGGGGGCCCAGCACAGCGAGGCCACACGCAGACCCACATGGGACCTCGCCGTCACTGGGGGGCTGCGATCTGCAAAACTGTCGCCACGTTCGAAGGCTGCTGGTGGGTCCTGCGGAGCGAGGCACCGCGCAGATCTGAGCGGGACCTCGCCGTCCCTGGGGGCTGCGATCTGCGACGCTGCCGCCGCTTTCGAGGGCTGCTGGTGGGTCCTGCGGACTGAAGCACCGCGCAGATCTGAGCGGGACCTCGCCGTCCCTGGGGGGCTGCGATCTGCGACGCTGTCGCCACTTTCGGGGGCTGCTGGGGGCCCAGCGGAGCGAGGCACCGCGCAGATCTGAGCGGGGCCTCGCCCTCATTGGGGGGCTGCGATCTGCGCAACGGTCGCGACATTTGAGGGCTGCTTTGGGGGGGAGGGGGGGGGGGGGGGGGGGGCAGCATAGCGATCTGCGGAAGCGCCGCCTCTTTCGAAAGCTGCTGGAGGGCCCAGCGGAGCGAGGCACTGCGCAAACCTGAGCGGGACCTCGCCGTCCCTGGGGGGCTGCGATCTGCGAAACTGTCGCCGCTTTCGAGGGCTGCTGGTGGGTCCAGCGGAGCGAGGCCCCGCGCAGATCTGAGCGGGACATTGCCGTCCCCGAGGGGCTGCGATCTGCGGAACGGTCGCCACTTTCGCGGGCTGCTGGTGGGTCCTGCGGAGTGAGGCGCCGCGCAGATCTGAGCGGGACCTCGCCGTCCCTTGGGGCTGCGATCTGCGGACTTGCCTCCACTTTCGAAGGCTGCTGCTGGGCCCAGCGGGGCGAGGCACCGCGCAGATCTGAGCGGGGCCTCGCCGTCCTCGGGGGGGCTGCGAATTGCGAAACCGCCGCGACTTTCGAAGGCTGGCGGCGGGTTCAGCGGAGCGAGGCGCCAGGCAGATCTGAGCGAGACATCGCAATCCTTGGGGGGCTGCGAGCCTCACGAATGCCGCTCGCAGAAGTATATGCGCCCATGTCACGTCATCACCTCCGCATAACGACTCCCAAGCTACTCATGCCCCGTATTGCGCAGGGGTTGGGTACGTCGCCAGGGTTAGTTCTTTCTATTGTTCGCAACCTTCCTTGGTTGGATATTCGTTTTGAATAGAGCACGGTGGTCGCGTCCCTCCTTCTCCTCCTCCCGCCCCCCGTTTCCCGCTTCCGTCTTGTCTCCTCTTGCCTTGCGCGAACCTGGCCATCCCTGGGGGGCTGCGATCTGCGAAGCTGTCGCCACTTTCGAGGGCTGCTGGCGGGTCCAGCAGAGCGAGACACCGCGGGGGTCCGAGGGGGACCTCGCCGCCCCTGGGGGGCTGCGGTCTGCAAAACTGTCGTCTCTTTCGAAGGCTGCCGGTGGGTCCAGCGGAGTGGGGCACAGCGGGGATCTGAGCGAGACCTCGCCGTCCCTGGGGGGCAGCGATCTGCGAAACTGCCGCTACTTTCGAGGGTTGCTGGTGGGTCCTGCGGGCTGAGGCACCGCGGGGATCTGAGGTAGACCTCGCCGTCCCTGGGGGGGAATGCGATCTGTGACACCGTCGCCAATTTCGAGGGCTGCTGTTGAGTCCAGCGGAGCGAGGCACCGCGGGGATCTGAGGTAGACCTCGCCGTCCCTGGGGGCTGCGATCTGCGAAGCTGTCGCCAATTTCGAGGGATGCTGGCGAGTCCTGCGGACTGAGGCACCGCGGGGATCCGAGGTGGACCTCGCCGCCCCTGGGGGTCTGCGACCTGCGACAGCGTCGCCACTTTCGAGGGCTGCTGGTGGGTCCTGCGGACTGAAGCACCGCGGGGATCTGAGCGAGACCTCGCCGTCCGTTGGGGGTTGCGATCTGCGACGCTGTCGCCACTTTCGAATGCCGCTGGCGGGCCCTGCGGACTGAGGCGCCACGGGGGTCTGAGCGAGACCTCGCCGCCCCTTGGGGCTGCGATCTGCGGACTGAGGCGCCGCGGGGATCTGAGCCTGACCTCGCCGCCCCGGGGCTACGATCTGCGACGCCGTCGCCGCTTTCGAGGGCTGTTGGCGGGCCCTGCGGACTGAGGCACCGCGGGGGTCCGAGGTGGACCTCGGCGTCCCTGGGGGGATGCGATCTGCGACGTCGTCGCCGCTTTCGAAGGTTGTTGGCGGGCCCTGCGGACTGAGGCACCGCGGGGGCCTGAGCGAGACCGCGCCGTCCTTGGGGGGGGCGATCTGCGACGCTGTCGCCACTTTCGAAGGCTGCTGTCCAGCCCAGCGGAGTGAGGCACTGCGGGGACCTGAGCGAGACCTCGTCGCCCCTGAAGGGGGGCTGCGCTAGTGACCGCTACGACGCCCTTATATCTGGATCGGGGGCCTGCGAGCCCCCCGACTGCTGCTCGCCAAATCGCAGGCGCCCATGTTACGTCATCGCCCCCGTCGTAGCAATCCTGATGCACTTACGCACCCGCATTGCGCAAGGGTTGGGTACGTCGCCAGGGCAATGTGCGAATCGATTTGGTCAATTCGCCTTCCAGCCATGATAGCAGGCGCTTTCTTGCGCAATTATGCTTTCTGGGTGCCCCTGGCCATGCCGTCCAAATCACGCTCCATACGTCGTGCGGGTTCCCCTGCAGTTTGGCACGTGCACTTCCACAAGTTGGTCGGGATGCGCATGTTGGTGGTCGCCACCTGCAGGTCAGATCCGCTCGGTATTTTGCTTGAACGGGCAAACTTCAGACCGAAGTGGCAGCATCGCATACGCAAGGCCTGTAAGCCTAAATATTCAATCGTATCTCGAATGGGACCTTGCTTCCAGGAGTAACCTGGAGGTCCCACAAGTACTATCGACATACGTAACGCCCGAGCTTTGGCCATCAATTTTTGGATACGTTGGCCACGTGGCCCCGCCCGCTTTCCAGGCGACCGAACATGCCAATCAGCGGGCGTTGCCAGCCACAGTAATTGGTAATCCCCTGAGAGTAGTCCACTGAATACTGTGTACCTGTAGAGGCCATTACCTCTGTTTGCGAGATACGGCCACACATGTACCCGCGAGCTCGGACTTCAGCGCAAGCTGTTCGTATGTCTTCGATGACGAGTGCACGAGAGTGGTAATGATGTGATGAGCGTTCAGTTGCTGCGGTGGGCACGCACCCGGGCCCACCGCTGTCTCTAGCGGCCTCACCGCCGGGCTCGCCAGTGTCCCTGGCGCACACAGCCGGCGCCTGGGAAACGCATGCAGCTTTCCACGCGCCTGGCGACATAACCTCATTGTTCGGCAGTCGGCAGTGCTCGGCCTGTTCTGGCAAGCGCGGGCGGCCGCGGCACGCGCCTGCCCGCGTCGCTCATTTTCAAGCGATGGGGGCGTCCAAATGCCCGTGCCACGCGCCGCTGAACTACTGCTCGAAGTGAAGAAATCAAACTTCTCAGCAATGCCATCTGCTCCTGCAGGTGCCCCTGCATTCACTCCATCAGGTGTCCCTGAGGCGTAGTCGGGCGGCATCCACTTGCTGCCCTCCCCGTATATGGCCTGATATACCTTGGCCTGTAAATTGCGCAGGGCGACAATCTGGTCGGCCGATGCAGGAACATTCCCATAGGTCGGGTTCCTGCGATGCCAAGTCTTAAGGGTGTTGTCCACTTTGACCGTCTTGAAGCTGTCCTCTCTACTGCTCGTGCAAACATCCTACCCTCCCACCCGCAATTTGGTCGCAAGACTTCTTAAGACAAGACCGTGACGGCAGGTACCACATGGCACTTGGCCACGACACCGACGCCGACGACGAAAGCGACAACGACGACGACGGCGCTGCAAACACCGACTACGACGACACCGCCGACGTCGACGTCGACGAAGACGACGACGACGCCGACGCCGACGACGACGACGAAATAGGAGACGACGTCGCCAACGGAGACGACGACGAGGGAGGATAAAAAACGACGACGGCGACAACGACGACAACGACGATGGAGGAGGGAAGACGGCGACGACGCGACCGACGAAGAAGGAGGAAGGACGGCGACGCCGACGACGACAACGACGAGGGAGGAGGGAAGACGACGACGACGACAACGACGATGAAGACGACGACGACGGCGACGGAATAGGACGGACGACGACGAGACGCCGACGACGGACGACGACGACGACAATGGAGGATGATAACGACGAGGGAGGAGTGAAAACCACGACGACGACGACGACGACGACGACGACGGCGACGAAATAGGAGGGACAACGACGAGACGCCGACGAAGACGACGAGGGAGGAAGGACGACCACGGCGACAACGACGACGGAAGCGACGACGACGCCAAGACGACGACGACGACGACGACGACGAGGAAAGACAGAAGACGACGACGGTGACGACGACGACGACGAGGGAGGAGGGAGGACGACGACGACGACGACGCAAGAGCGCGCGCGCACGCTTTTGTTGAAAACCCGTGTTGCGAAACCTCGTGTTTTTGTAGGTTTTTTGGACACACGATTTTGGAATCCTTGCGAAACCGAAGATTTTTGAAGGATTTCGGCATACGCGCGGGACTTCGCGCGCGTCTGCACTTCGTTCCATATTTTGCAAAGGATTTTCGCGACGGCACACGCGCAAGGGCGTTCGACAGATTTCGACATGCGCGCGCGAAGCCCGTTTGGTAGCAGTTTGTGAAAATCTTGAAAACCTACGGTTTTCTTAAGATTTCGCAAGAGCTCGCGCGTAAGCTTTTTTAGCAAATCAGTGTTGCGAAACCTTGTGCTTTTGTATGTATTTTGGAAATTCAATTTTGAAGTCTCTCCGGAACCGAAGGCTCTTGAAGGATTTCGGCATGCGCGCGCGACGACGCGCGCGTGCGCACTTCGTTGCATTTTTTGCAAGGGAATCGCGAAACAGTCGTATGCTAGAGCAAAAAATGTCACCGCATAGTGTGTTTTTACAAGGGAGCCTCAGGGGGGGGAACCCGGTTTGGCTTGGGATGGTGGGGTTTCATCGGAGGTGAGGGGGTGAGATCGAAGTGGAACGGAGAGCCCCCTTACCGGGAAATCGATTTCGGTTTCGTGTTCGTGCGTGCCGCGCGTGCGGGCGAGGCGAAGCTGCGTGGGCGGGCGAGAGGAAAGTCTCCTGTGGCTGAGGCGCGGCCGGACCAAATGATTCTCCACCGGGCGGCCGGTGGCGCGCGGTGTCCCGCCGGTGTCCCGGTGGTGTCCTCTGTGGCTGAGGCGCGGCCCGACCAAATGATTCTCCACCGGGCGGCCGGTGGCGCGCGGTGTCCCGCCGGTGTCCCGCCGGTGTCCCGTCGGTGTCCCGATCATGATGTTGATGATGATGATGATTATGATGATGAGGAGGGTGATGATGATGGTAATGATGATGATGATGTTGATGATGGCGATGATGATGATGTTGATGATGTTGATGTTGATGATGATGATGACGTCGATTGCGAGATCGATTGTGATCGGCAGTGAGACCGAATGCGAGTCCGAATGTGAGAACGGTTGTGAGATCGATTGTGAGATCCATAGTGAAATCGATAGTGAGACCGAATGTGCGATTGATTGTGAGATCGATTGCGAGATCGATAGTGAGATCGATAGTGAGACCGAATCGGAGATCGATAGTGAGATCGATAGTGAGATCGGTAGTGAGATCGATAGTCAGATCGATGGTGAGATCGATCGTATGAGATCGATAGTGATATCGATAGTGATATCGATAGTGATATCGATAGAGACCGAATGTGGGATCGATTGTGATATCGATTGTGATATCGATCGTGAGATCGATAGTGAGACCGAATGTGAGATTGATTGTGAGATCGATACTGGGATCGATAGTGCGATCGATAGTGAGACCGAATGCGAGATCGATTGTGATATCGATTGTGATATCGATAGTGAGATCGATGGTGAGACCGATGTTGAGATCGATTGTGAGATCGATATTGAGATCGATAGTGAGACCGGATGTGAGATCGATTGTGATATCGATAGTGAAATCGATGGTGAGACCGAATGGGAGATCGATAGTGAGATCGATAGTGAAACCGAATGTGAGATCGATTGTGAGATCGATTGTGATATCGAATGTGAGATCGATAGTGGGATCGATAGTGGGATCGATAGTGAGATCGATAGTGATATCGATAGTGAAATCGATAGTGAGACCGAATGGGAGATCGATAGTGGGATCGATCGTGAGACCGAATGTGAGATCGATAGTGAGATCGATAGTGATATCAAGAGTGAGATCGATCGAGCGCGACGTTGGTCCCTCCCCCCCCCCCCCCCCCTCGCCCCCTTGTCACCCGATGGGTGGTCGTATAGGTATTTAGGATGGACGAGTGCGCAGACTATATATATATATATATGAAATCGCACTATCCCAGGGGGGGGGGGGGGCGATAAGTCCGGGGGGGAGGGGGTCGAATCTATTAATCTCTTAGAAGGGGGAATTCGCCAAATAATGGATCGCGTAGGTAAATGTCTCCTCATTGAAGGAGAAGCGAATGCCATTGGTGTCCTGAGACATCATGTGCGCATGGGCATCGTTGGTGGCGGGTGTCCCCGCGCTGCTCGATGCAGGTTGCCCTGCTGTTGGCTCTGCGTCAGCTGCCTCCTTGACGAGTGAACGATTGGCTGTTATAGTGAATACCATTGAGTCATTATCCTCCGTTGCGGCCCCGTACCCGTCGACCTTGATCGCCAGGTGCCCTGAGGGCGTCTCCATCACATCAAATACTCTGGCGCCTGTTCCAAGGAGGAGCTTATGCATCTCAGAGCCTGGAATGATCATATTCTCGTGTCCCTGCTCCAGGATCAGGATCGCCCTCATGCTGGACATGCTCCTGGGACCCAGGATGGCACGAAAACTCTCGGCAGAAGCTTCAGCCGCGTTGGCCGACTAGAATAAGTCTCCAGCCTGGCCTAAGCGGGCTTTCCCGCAGGATCTCCCTTCTCCTCGCATGCGGTTTTGCATTGCAATGACCTGTCACAGACGCCGTGCCCCGCGCCAGACACGCGCGGCCTCTTCGTTAGGTTCAGCTTCTTGATGTCCTGCCCGCGGGAGCGTGACGCGCGCTGGAATGCCTGCGCAGTCCTTAGACCAATGATATTGATGTGGTTGCCGACGTGAAGTAGGATAATCAGCATATCATCTACCATGGTCCCACTGTTGGCTGCCAGGGCCAGCCCGCGGCGTTCTCCAGATCCCCCCGGCGCGTCGGACAGCGTCGTGCCATGCGTGCCTTTACGGCGCCGCTGTTCCAGCACCCACTCGTTCCTTGTCAAGGACGTGAAGACGTTCATGTACCCTCGTGCCTCTTCTTCTGTGATGAGCTGTTTCTCGAAGATCCAGGCCGATGGGCGCTCGTCGCACAGATGGGGGTGCTGTGACGAGAGCGGCATGTTCTCGAAAGTGTCTTTCGTCAGCACGCATAGCTATCTGCCCATATGTTTTAAACATCAGCACCGCGTGCAGCACATCGCGCTCTGATCTGGCGCTGGTGCCGCTGCGCACGCTCACTGGGCTTTCAGCTCTACGCTGGTTTCGCAGCGGACGCCCATAGAGCATGCTGCCGCATGGTGCTTGGAGCCACTGCGGGCCCCCTTCAGTGGCCCTTTCTGCGCGCCTCAGCCACTGATCATTGGCAGGTAACCCCGCTGGTGTTGCTGCAGTAGGTGCCCCTGCCTTATTTACTGATTCGGCTACCAGGGGCATAGGAGCATCTGCGGCAGGCGCGGCAGCCGCTGCTGCCTGCGCCACGTTTGATGACGCAGGTTGCCCCGCAGGTGCAAGAGCGGCAGCTGCATTGCCTGTCGGCATCGCCGCGACGCGGTCGAGCTCTTCACGAGGGTCTCTAAGCTCGTTGGCCCCGCTGAGCATCTCTTCGCGACGATTTTCTGCATTCCGATCTCCAGCGAAGGCGCGCTGAAACTCAGCTGCGACGAGGCCCGCACCCTCGCAAATAGCACAGGGCGTCTCACTCGCGGCGCCTTCCAGCGTGCCCGCCAGCTGTCGGCCCGCGTGTGCGCGGGCAACTCGATCTCAGCATTGCGCGCGGAATGCGCGGTCACACTGAAGCCTCCAAACCTTGTCGTAGCGCACGGAGTTATCCTGGCAAATGGCACACTTGTAGAAATCATCGTCACTGATGATTGGCGGCGCTGCCGATGGCCTGATGCGCGTCTGTCGCTCCAGTGTGGATTCACCAATCTCATATTGGATCGGTGGGACCGTTTGCTGCTGCGCTGCAGGAAGTGATCCCGCGGCTGCAGGCGATGCCAGTTTGATAGCAGGCACCCCCGCAGGAACAGGAGTAGCGGGTTGCCCCGCACGGCCCGTCACACGGAGTGCCTGTCGCTCCTGATTGCGGCGTTGGCGAGCCAATTGCATGGTGAAGTCGGCCTGCTGCGCCTCGTGGATGGCCAGAATCTCGGGGCGCAGATCTCCCACGGACAATGGCACCACTAATCCAAGGCCATGGCGTGTTACATCAGGGCCCATTGGGGCCGCCAAGTATTCGCAGTGAGGCACTTGGCATGGCACTCCGGGCTCGTGTCCGGCACCGCGCGTCAGCCGGGACTGTTCAAAGTCGTCAGCTGTTGCCCGAACACACGGGTTGTCCGGCTGAGAACCAGCGCGTGGAATGCCCGTCTCCTGAGCGTAATAGTCAGGGAACATCGGTGCATCCATCGGCGGTGCACATGGTCGTTCAGCAGCCGCTGGATCGCACGTCGGGTGGCTGAAGAATGCCGGAACATACCCGCGTCGATTGGGATGATCCGGCGATGGGTTCGGATCTGGAAGATACTCCCATGGGGGTGCCCAGCCAGCGCTCGGGAGGTCAATGCCACCCCGACGCATGCGCTGCATGGCCTCGCGCATCTGCCTGTGCATCCAGTGCTGCTGACCTGCCGCGCTCTCAGCCCTCTGGGCAGCTTCGCGGTCAGCAAACAGCAGGTTGCCCCGCAATTGGACGCGGCGATGCAAATGGCGATGTCGCCTGCAAGGCCTGATAGATCTGAGGGTCCATGATAATGCTCTGGGGCCTGGCCTGCAGACTAATGATACTCCCAGCACTCTGTGGATTCCCATATTGGGTCGTGGCCCTGCTCATGGGTGCGAACGACGCAGGTCCCCCTGCAGGTGTTGGTAACGGCTGCGCCTGGGCGCGCCACGGGTCGTTTGCATGCAACCCGTCGTGGGGCGTGATCCCGTTAGATGTCATACCAGACAGGCCCGCACTCCGGGCCTGAATCCATGATCCATCTGAACCCCCTGCAGGCGCCCCCGCGCGGCATCCCTCTAGCATCATAAGGACGGTGAATTCGACCCCTTGCATGGGCGTCGGCGCAGGGGCCTTCAGGTTAAGGGAGTCGGCGGTATCATCCAATTCCTTAGCGCCGATGCATCATATGCAAGTGCGTAGTTCTGCTGTGGGGGAAAATTGCGCGCGCGCAGGTTACCCCGCTCATTGTCCTCGATGTATAGACGACTAAGCCACACCTGTCCGACTCGATCATGTCTACATCGGGTCTTGCCAGGCAAACTGCCAATGAGCTGAAAAATGTCGCTTGGCGGGATCCTGCCTTCCCGGCCTGTCGCCATAACAATATCGCTGGCGGACCCCTATATTGAAATATTATCACGAAGTGGGCTCTTGAGGCCCACCATAACCAATACTCCGGAATCTACGCGCAGGCCTGACTGGATCCTGTTATCTCCAGGTTTTCTCCAGGTAAGTATGGGCATAGTGAATCGATTGTCTGCCCTTTCCGTCGCCAGTATCATCCGCGCGGCATGACAGCCCGACAGGGAGTATGTTCGGGATATTGACCCATTTGGTGCCATGTATAAAACAAGAGGGTGCCTCTGGGCGATGTTAGCTCAGCTACCCTTATGCACAGGGGCTCGGGACATCTTATGCCAGACCTGCTGCGCCCATTGCTTGGGCGCAAAGAATACGTCGGATGAGACCACCCAGTGAATTTGAGCCTCTTTACCTGGAGCCTGATCTCCTGCACGCCTGAATGGTCGCGCATTTCGCAGAAGCACCGCCAGTGCCCGATAGGCCCAGTGGCGGTTGCGCAGGCACCTCTTGGCAGTCCCCAGGTGACACCGATGCCAGTTCCCAGGGCCTTCGGGCGGTCAGTTGTTGAGTAAACCTTTTAGCTCTACCTGGCCATCGTACTCGTAGTGGGCGGTGACAATTGTGGCAAACCCATCGGGAAGCTGGTCGCGATGGAATGGCTTGCGGCGCGTGGCGGTGGTGAGCCATTCCGAGCACCGCTGCATTGATGTTCACATTTTTTAGGGCCCCCCTCTGACACCTCTTCTCGGATTGAAAACTGAAGGCAGGTTCCCCCCGCAAAACGTTGCGAACAATCAGACGTGGGCGAGCCTCGTTGTCAGCATGTATAGCAGTGCGCTCGGTGTTACACTGCACCAGTACATAACGGGCAGACCCGTCGCCAGTAAAGGGCCCGTACGCCGGGCAGATCTTCATCTGGATGGCAGTGCCCAGGTTCTCCCAAGATCGCCTGCATTCCTCAGGCAATTCGAAGATAACGGCGGGTTGCCCCGCAGGAGCAGCGACTGGTTTGCCGTGCATCCTCGCTGTCTCAGGCGCTGCAGGCGCTGCTGGCGCTGCCGATGGGCTGGCGCTCCAAGATGCCTTGCCCTTCTCCCAGATGTCGAAATACTGTCATTGGGTGATCTTTGGAGCCGCCCCCGATGCCTCTGAGGTAGCTTCCAAAGCCTTGAACTTAGCACCGTCCTCTGATGAAGAGGCTCCTTTGGATGATTCACCCAATGATGGCGCCCAGCCTGTCCCGTGAGTCCTGCCCGCCAGGCGTCGGGCCACGCAGGCATACAGGATCTCTCGGCGTAGGCGTGCTGTCGCCTTGAAGCGCCGCTGCTGCAGCGGCCGCTGCTGGCCCTCTGGAGCGACGCCTCTCGGCGGGTTTCCCCGCCGAGCGCTGAGGCTTATTGCTGCCAAGATCGGCATCATCTGGACTGGTCCTCTTCTTCTGCTTGGGCGGGTCAGGTTCAATCGACCTGCGCGAGCTTGAAGAGCACGAAGATGAGGATAGAGCCACCTTCCTCCCTGGCTTCAATTCGGGAGAAGGTTTTTCCAGATGCCCCGCTGCGGGTGCCCCCGCCAGAGGCGGCGCGGCAGGGTCCCCGGCGCCAGGGGCAGTCGGCGGAACCGGACTTTCGAGGGCCATGTTCGTGATCTTGGCGCTACGTTTGCAAACAAGATCATATTCATCAGCTCTAATCCTTCTTCTAACATGGGTTTTTATTCCATCTACCCCTTTGCAATGGTCGGCGGTTTCCTGCCTGGGGTGAGATCCATATCTCCTTTCATCCTGTCATGATCATTTGTTCCCCACATCCAAAGTGGGGTTCTTGTTTTCTCCACACGCCGCGCAGGATCTCACCCCCCCCCCTTTCCTCTCTCTCTCTCACTTTCTCTCTCTCTCTCTCTCTCTCACACTCACCATCATCACCATCATCATCACCATCAACCGCCATCATCGTCATCACACGTACACACTCATCATCCTTACCATCATCATTACCATAAACCACCATCCCCGTCATCACTACTCATCATCATCATCATCCTCATCAACATCATCACCAGCATCACCACTCTACCACCCACTCACTCACTCAATTACTCACTCATCCTCATTAGGCTTCGGAGGCAATGGTCCTCCGACGGTAGGACCGCCGCCTCTCTCAACATCATCGTCACCATCACCATCATCATCTCTCGATCACCCACTCACTGGTCATCATCATCATCATCATCATCATCATCATCATCAGCACCATCATCACTCACTCATCACTCATTCATCATCAGCACTCATTGACTCATCACTTCGTCATCAATCACTCCCTAGATTGAATATGGAGGATGTATCAGGCGGGAGCCTCGTCGGTGAGAGAATTGCGAAGAAGTCTCAGGCGGGAGCCCCCTCCCTATGGGGCCCGCACTTCATGTTGGTAATCCGAGCGGGTCATCCGAAACGTGTAACTGTCCTCATTTTTGCGTTCCTGAGGCCTGAATATGGAGGAAGTATCAGGCGGGAGCCTCGTCTGTGAGTGAATTGCGAGGAAGTCTCAGGCGGGAGCCCCCTCCCTATGGGGCCCGCACTTCATGTTGGTAATCCGAGCGGGTCATCCGACACTGTAACTGTCGTCACTTTTGGGTTCCTGAGGCCTGAATATGGAGGAAGTATAAGGCGGGAGCCTCGTCTGTGAGTGAATTGCGAGGAAGTCTCAGGCGGGACCCCCTCCCTATGGGGCCCGCGCTTCCTGTTAGTAATCCGAGCGGGTCATCCGAAACGTGTAACTGTCGCCACTTTTGCGCTCCTAAGGCCTGAATATGGAGGAAGTATCAGGCGGGAGCCTCGTCTGTGAGTGAATTCCAAGGAAGTCTCAGGCGGGAACCCCCTCCCTATGGGGCCCGCACTTCATGTTGGTAATCCGAGCGGGTCATCCGAAACGTGTAGCTGTCGTCACTTTTGGGCTCTTGAGGCCTGAATATGGAGGATGTATCAGGCGGGAGCTTCGTCTGTGAGTGAATTGTGAAAAAGTATTTGGCCAGAGCCCCCTCCCTGTGGGGCCCGCGCGTCACGTTGGCAATCCGAGCGGGTCATCCTGAATTTTGTAACTGTCGTCACTTTGGGGCTCCTGAGGCTTGAATATGAAAGAAGTATCGCGCGGGCGCCTCGTCTGTGAGCGAATTGCAAGGAAGTCTCAGGCGGCAGCCCCCTCCCTATGGGGCCCGCACTTCATGTTGGTAATCCGAACGGGTCATCCTGAAACCTGTAACTGTCGTCGCTCTTGCGCTCATGAGGTTTGATTACGGAAGATGTATCAGGCGGCAGCCTCGTCTGTGAGTCAATTGCGAGGAAGTCTCAGGCGGGAGCCCCCTACCTATGAGGCCCGCAGATCATGTTACTAATCCGAGACGGGTCATCCTGAAACCTGTAACTGTCGTCACTTTTGGGCTCCTCAGGCTTGAATATGGAAGACGTATCAAGCTGGAGCCTCGTCTGTGAATGAATTGTGAGGAAGTCTCAGGCGGGAGCCCCCTCCCTATGGGACCCGCGGATCACGTTGCGAATCCGAGCGGGTCATCCTGAAACATGTAACTGTCGTCACTTTTGGGTTCCTGAGGCCTGAAAATGAAGGAAGTCTCAGGCGGGAGCCTCGTCTGTGAGTGAATTGCGAGGAAGTCTCCGGCGGCAGCCCCCTCCCGATGGGGCCCGCGCATCATGTTCGAATCCGAAGCGGGTCATCGGATCCCACTAGCTGTCGTCACTTGGAGGTCTGAGGACGGATGTTAGGACCGATTTTGAGGATCGAAAGGGAGCAGGACATGGCGGACGTGCTGAACGTCGCGCACCGCAAGCGCCTCACGAAGTTGGCTAAGGAGCTCCTCGCGCCCCCGTGCATGTCCGAAACGGCCCGCGAGGGCGCGGGCGCGCCCGAGCCGACGGAGTACCGACCTCTGGTGACCGCAGCGCTCGAGGAGAGACACGCCCGGGCAAACCTGCACGACGAACGCCTCCAAGGCAATCGCGACGAGGACAACGCAGGCGCTCCGGACGGCGAGGGCGAGAGCGCAGGCGGCCTGGGCGGCGACCCCGCTGCGGCCAGTTCTCAACAGCGTGTACTCAACGCCCAGCGCGCATATCGCCGCCCTGGTCGCTGGGTTGCCGGAGAACGAGAGACTCACGCGGGACCAGACGCTCTTCGTCGCCAAAATCGCCATGGCCTGCGACGACGCCTGGGAGGACGACGTGCAGAAGAAACCCTGGAGCGAAAGAAAAGTGACGCACTTGCTCCTGCTGGGCCATGGCGGCTCGGGGAAGACGCACGTGGTGCAGAAGATCGTCTTCCCAGTGGTGGAGTATTTGCGGCCCTCGTCGGCGCAGGACAAGGGCGCCATGATGGTCGTGGCCTTCTCGAACGCGCAGGCGAAGAACATCTCCACGGAGACTGTGAAGGCTAGACGCTGCACAACGCCTGTGCCCTGCGAGTCCAGAAGTACATCAACGCGAAGATGAGGCCGGGGGGCATGCAGAAGAGGGTGATGTGGTTGTGGGAGCACGTCCGCGTACTTGTCATCGAAGAGGTGAGCATGGTGGCGGCTGCTCTGTACAACGCGCTGGACCTTCGCGCTTGCCACGGACGCAGTGACGCGCATGACGTGCAGGAGTCCACCTACAAGAGGCCGCATCGCCACTGCGGGCGCATCCCCATCGTGCTGCACCTCGGCGATTTCCTGCAGCTGAAGCCCACCGGCAGCATCGGACTCCTAGCAGACCCCAACGAGCTCCTGGAAGACGATTCGTACAAGTACAAGGAGTCGCCGACGTTGGAGATTCAGCACGCCATCAACGTCTTCAAACACATCCCCTGCGTCTTCGAGCTGAAAGGCACGAAGTGCTTCGGGCCAGGGGACCCTTTGATCACGTTCTTGGGCTGCACGCGCGAGGGCAAGAGCTTCCAACCAGAGGTCTGGTCTGCCTGGGAGAAGACATTGGCCTCGGACAACCACGGCGTCCTGGGCCCTCGGCACCAGCGCGAGAACTTTCGGCTCGGCTACGGCATGGGCATCTACTGGGAGACGCTGGCGAGGTGGATCAACACGCGCGCCCGTCGCGACGCGCGGCGCCTCGGCGTCCCCCTCGTTTTCCTGCAGGCCGTAGACGAACGAGTGCGGCACGATTCAAGGCGACCCACACGCAGGCCGGCGCCTTCTGAACGTTCCGAACATGCACAAGACCGGGGACATCCACGGCGTCTTACCGGCACACGTCGGCACGGAGGTCCGGTTCACGGCCGTGCAGGAGGAGCTGAAGAAGAAGTTGGGGCTCGTGCAGGAGCAACGGGCCACCATCGTGTCCTTCGAGTTTCACGCAGACGACGAGCGGGACTACGAGGAGAGCGCGCCGGGCCAGCTCTTCCTCCCCCGCTACCTACCGCAGGGCATCTGGCTGCAGGCGCACGGCTTCCAGGAGTCCCCGATCTACAAGGAGGTCGCCGAGGTGCTGCAGCAGCGCGCCGATGGCGCTGGCGACGACGGCGAGGCCGAGGCGCGGGCGAGGAGCTTGCTCATGTTCAGGCCCAACGAGCAGGAGCTCACGTGGCAGAGCTCGGGGGCGCACACTGTGCGCCGCTCGGGGTTCACCCTGACGCATGCGTCCTACCTGACCTCCACGCTGTCGCAGGGCCAGACGCTGCGCAATGGCGTCACCATCGACTGCGCCAGGGATGACGACGCTGGCCGCACGGGCATGTCGGACGAAATGTGGTGGCTGCACCTCTACGTCATGTTCTCCCGCGCCACGTGCATGCCGAACATGCTGATCCTGCGGCCGCCCGCGCGAGAGTTCCTGGAGCGCGGGCCGCCGGCGTCCCTCCGGAAGGCGCTACAGGAGTTTGACCTGAGAGCGGTGGGCCCCAGGGCTGAGGCGGAGCAGTTCGCGGCAGAGCTGGGCTTCGCGCTGCCGCCCGCCTGACCGCCGCGGCGCGCGCCTGGAGGCCCGCGGGGCTGTCCCAACGGCTGGTTCCCGCGCCCCTGCGGCCTGCGAGGTTGCCCCAACGGCCTGGCCCGAAGGGTTGCCCCGACGGCTGCGCGATCTAGCCGTCGGCAAACGCGCGCGTGCTGGCCGACGCGGCGACGGCGCCGAGGAAAATCGAGTTGTTTGCTACGACCAGGGGGAACGGGAGGTGCACATGGAGAAGAGGCAGGAGGATGAGGAGGGAAGGGGCATGGGGGAGGGCGAGGAGGAGGAGGAGGAGGTGGCGCGAGAAGAGGAGGGGGAGGTGGAGGAGAAGGAGGAGGAGGAGGAGGAGGAGAAGGAGGAAGAGAAATAGAAGGAGGAATTGAGGGCAGCGCAGAGGGCGAGAGGAGAGGGTGTCCGCCAGGGGGAGGAGGAAAAGGGCAAAGGGTAAGCTAAACAGATTCTCGTGTGGGGTCCTACCGTCGGAGTAATTGAGTCAGTATCGTGGGTATCTTCCGCATCAGAGCTGCAGGCCGAGTCGGAGTAGCACGAGTCAGACCCCGGGCCCGACCCGGAAGAAGTGGGGGCCACTGCTTTGGCAGGGACCACGCGGCCAGCCCCTTCATCACCTTCTGGATGGGCAGCGCCCCCATGTGAAGGAGAAGCGGGTTGCCCCGCATGATTTTCTCGATTGTATACTTCAAGAAGGTGATTCGGAGCGAGGCGCTGCCAGATTCGACCGATCCGATGGATATCTCTCAGCAATCGGCTGGTAGTCAGCTTCAGTCAAACATTCTGCGGGTGAATGATTGGCCGGATCCACACTGCGACTTAGACCATCAACGTGGGACCAGACACATGGGGTTCTTCCGAAGTTAGGGCGCCTTGATGGACGCCTCATCCGACACGCGGGTCAGCGGCCGGCAAAATATTCGCAAGGACCGACGAGACCCCGGCATTCTTTCAGGTCATTGATGACCGCCCTCTTAAGGGCCCGTTTTCGAAGGCTCTCCGGTGTCTTGGCGCCCTTGCCTCTGTTGGCGCGGGCGATCTTGCCGTCGTCATTCCGCTCAACATTTTCACGTGAATACCAGAGGCGAATGTCATGCTCGGCCCAGCCTTGGTCGAGCCAATATCGCATCGCGTTGGGAGGTATATACTGGCGAGCTAGCCCGTGATCATCATAACTGACAAGGCGTTGCACGCCTCCTGCTTTGGGCGCGGCTGGACGGTCCTCCCCCTGAGGCGGGTTTCCCCACGAGCGCCCCCTCCTCGGTGGGGCCCCTGGGGCCATCGTGTCAGGGGGGCGAGGGCGCTGGGGGCCACTGGACAGCACGCGCGAGCGCCCGCGTGAGTGGTTGCGGACGCGACCGCGACGCTGAGCGCGCTGGTCCTCAGCTCCCCACTCATCTTCGCCATTATCTGAGCGATTCGCGCGTCTCCAGACTTGGCGCCTAGCTGATCGGCCACGGCGGCTCGGAGACCGCCCATGAGCCACGAACGTGAAATGATGAACTTCATTATGTCCAAGTCCGCATTAGATTCGCTCTGAAAGGTCGCCAGCATCTCGCGGGTTCCCCCGCCAAGGATCATCATCATATGGTTCTGCCTTTGTCGGATTGCCAGTGACCTGAGGATAAAGCATCATTTCCATGTCCTCTTCTGTCGCTGGAATGGTAGCTTCAGAATCCGCAGGTGCCCCCGCCATATCCTGGTCTACGTCAGCGGGTAGATGGAAATCCTCAACGAATTCGATTGGCGCAGGTTGCCCCGCGATGTCCATGGTTGCACCGTGGGCATCTTTCGGGTTGCCCCGACGTCCCTGACCTTTTTTCCTGAGGTGCGCCTACGGCCCCTGCCCGCACCCAGGAATAATCATTCGTACTGTGGTCCAGTAAGAGATGCCAGGAATGCTAGCATACCTCTGCAATGCAATCGCCGCCGTTTGCCCTCGCCCTGGCCTCGGCCCTTATCTTCTTTTGGCGTCCGTTCCATGGGGGCCTGCGTGGCCCCTGGCACTGCCCAATTTGGGCCTGATTTGGACCGGATGTGGAGCAAATTTGGACCGGATTTGGACCAGGCCTGAACTGTATTCGTGGGGGCTACGCAGGAGAACGAGGAGGGGGAGAGGGAACAGGAGGGGAGAGGAGGAGCAGGAGGATGGGCCAAATGCGGTCCCACGCTGTCCACATGCAGGAAGAGCTGAGTTCAATGTCGCCGCCCAGGGCTCCCATGAACAGACATCGAATCTTCTCCCCTAAGTGCCCGTCGGATAATACGTCGTACCTTACGAACTGGCTTCTTGATAGACCGTCTCCATCTGCGTTTCTGTTTCTGATATCCTAGACATAGCTATTGAGCCTGTTGTTCTTCCGTAAGATACGCGGGCAGATCGGAGTAATCTAGGGCAGCCGCTTCGTCGTCTGATGACGCGTCGGCGTCGGTTCCGGAGCCGAAGTCAGACTCAGCGGGTTGCCCCGCTGAGCCTACAAGGGTAGTGGCTTCTGTAGGGGCCGCCGTTGCCGACGGTCCCTGATATCTGGCCCAGGAGTCTTGCGACCCCGTAGCCGGGCCACCATTTTAGGCTAATAGAGTGGTGGTCCCCGTTGGTTGCGGATCGTCATTCCAGACGTTTGTTGCAGGCTGCCCTGCATTAGCTTCAGCATGGAAGGTTTCGGCACGGTGACCGTGGCTAAAGATAACACCATATTGCCAGGGGTTCGCTCAGCAATGTGAGCATATGACCTCATGCGCTCAAGCAGTGATGTTGATTCCTCGGCATTTGGTGACTGAGTGGCTGTAGGAGTTGTTGTGCACGCGACGTCCCCACTCCTAAGGCTCTGAACCGAGTAGCTGCTAGGATTCGGAAGCTGGGGATGTTTAAACCTGCCGCTTCAGCCTCGTAGCGGGCCATGTCGAAAGGCGCTAATGTCTGGTCGACCCGTTCTCCCGCATGGACTCGGCAGTCGACGAGAGCCGTTCCCGACTTGATGTGGCGTTCCTCCTCTAAGTTCTCAAACTTCTTGCTAAGGAGAAACATGATGTAGGTGACGCCATCGGTATGAAGGCCACCAATGTTAACGCCAAAATTGATGACTGCGGAAGGAACTCTCATGGCCATGGTCCGTGCAAAACCTCCCAGACCACGCTGCAATGCTGGAGCTTGTTGGGAGGGCGTCACATTGCCTGTGGTTACGTCGATCCAGGCATGTACCTCTCCACAGAATTCGCGGACAGGTACTTGACCGGCCGGGTCCCAGTGGGGCCGGTTGTTTGTGTGCCGTATCCGCCACGCATGCGTCCCACAGCACACCCGAAAGCGACCCATATAAGACCAAAGATAATAATACCAATCTAATGGCCCCGTAGTCGTGGTCGGATGTTTGTGGCTGGGGTTTGTGGTGTTTTGTTGTACGCGTGCGCGGGGGTGGAGGCGGGACAACATCTTATCGAATGTTGCCATGCATGGTATCGTCAAAAAAAACAGCCCGATTGGAGTAGGTGGGTGGACTTCGGGAGTGTAGTAGCGCAGGGATGTAGGACTCGAGCAAGAGGCCTCCGCAAGAGCAGAGGTAGCACTGCAAGTGTCCTTGCGGTTGTGCGTAGTTATGTACACTCCGCACCCTGATGTTCCACCATGCCAGTAGTCCACCAGATAGTGCCGTGGACGGTGAGGAGTAGAGCGAGAGCTGACCACCATAGGCCAGCTCCGCTACCAAGTTTGACGGAGGCCGGGAGGCCCGACTAGAAGCTTCGCCTTAGGCGAAGCGCAGCTCCAGCTCTGTTGTACTGTAGTAGCTATGGTCCCAGTCGGAGGAGGTCGTCGCGGGAGCGACGGACCATCTCAAGCGAGGGATGTTTTCGGGGTCGATGGCAAGTAGTATGCCTCTCAATGAGGCGCAGTCACATGTTGGCGGCAGGCCGCTTGAGCCCAAGCGGCCACGGACAAACGCTCGCTATCTCTCGCCCTTGTCCCAGCTCACTTTAGAGTGGAGCGGCCATGGATATCACTGCCGCCCTATCAGATAGGGAATCCCTCAGGGTCTGAAGCCTCCTGGGCACATTCTTAACCAACGCCTCCACCGTATCCCACAACAGAAACTGGTCAACGTTAGCTTGGCTCGAGCCACTGGTGGCCTCCAAACTTGAACGCTCGCGACGGCGTCGCAGCCGCGCCGACGCAGCACTAACCTGCCATACTCCTACCCATGGTCTCACTCCCACTCCCGCTTGCTCTTCCCTGCTTATTCCCAGCACCAACTGAGCCCAGCGCCAATGAGTTTTCGACCACCACGTGCACGCCGTTCCCCTGGTGCAGCACGGGTTCCTCCTCCTCCTCCTCCTCCTCCTCCTCCTCCTCCTCATCATCATCATCATCATCATCATCATCAGTTCTCCTTCCTCTTCATCATCCTCCTTCCTCCTTCTTCCTTCCCCCCTCCTCCTTCCTCCTCCGCCTCCTCCTACTCCTCCTGCTCCTCCTCCTCCTCCTTCACTTCCTCCTCCTTCTCCTCCTCCTCCTCTTCATCCTCCTCCCCCTCCCCTTCGAGGCACCTCGAGCGGCCCAAGCGGGAACTGGTCACGGGAGACGGTCGACCCGGACGCCAAAGCCCGCGGTTACGCCCCACGACCGAGCCGCCACGACAATCGCCCAGCCAGGCCTGCCTTCGACGCCGCGAGGCAGGGCACCCTAGAGGATGAGGTCGATTGGGGGGGAGGCAGCACTTTGGCATGAAAGAAACGGGCCCTGAGGGAAACGGGTCCCGAATCCCTGGCCTTCTCCCCGGGACAAGCTCTTCACCCTGAGTCATTGTTTAACGTCCTTGGGGCCCGGAGGAGGGCTCAGAAAGTCGGACACTGGCAAAGCATACAGCACATATAAAGAGATAGCAAGCAAACAAATTAACAAACATGAGTGCTTGTCTCGTGGCGAGTCGCTCCTGGCGGCGGCCAACGGGGCAGGAACTTGCAGGGCGCCGGGCGGAGGCCCCGCGCTAGGCCTAGCCCGCGGCGACGCCCGCGGAGGCGATCGGGCGAGCTGGCACCTCGCGCAGGCCCTCACGCGGCGTGGAGGCACAGCCGTGGCCGGAGGCAGCTTTCGGCTGCTCTCTCGCTCCGAACGCGGCGAACACTCCTGAGGAGAAGGCAGAGAAGGCGCCGCCATGCCTGGCCTGGGCCGTGCTGGGCCCTCGAAGGGTGGTGTACACGCCCTCTCCCCCCCCCTGGCCAAGGCCAGCAGGGCCTGTGCGCCATCCTGAGTGAGGCCTTCCATGATTCACCTGGCCCTGGGCGGGGTTGCCGGCGCCGGAGCGGCTGCCACGCCTCGCGAGGCGAAAGGCGGGGCCCCCGCAGGCGGCCAGGGCAGGCCGCGGCGCCGATGAGGGCCGCCACCCTGGCGTCCAGGGACCTGCGGGAGGGCGCAGCGGCAGGCCCTGATGGACCGCGCATCCGACGAGAGCTCCGTGCGCGATCGCAACTGCTATCTGCGCGACCGGAACTGCCATTTCCGAAATTATGGGCCCCTGCATCTTCAGGCAGGCCGTCCGACCCCTTTCCCTCCCCATTCTCCTCCCTCCCTCCTCCGTCCTCCTCCTCCTCCTCGTCCTCCTCCGTCCTCCTCCTCCTCCTCCTTCTCCTTCTCCTCCTCCTCTTGCACGGACCCGCAACGAGCCTCTGACAATCATCATCATCATCATCATCATCATCATCATCATCATCATCATCATCATCATCATCATCATCATCATCATCATCATCATCATCATCATCATCGTCATCATCATCCTCATCATCATCCTCATCATCCTCATCATCATCATCATCATCACCATCACCATCATCATCATCATCATCATCATCATCATCATCATCATCATCATCCGCCTCCTTCTCCTCCTCCTCCTCCTCCTTATCATCATCACCACCACCAGTGCACTATCACCAGCACAAGCACAAGCACCAGCATCAGAACCACACACAGACACACCCACACACACACATCATCATCATCATCATCATCATCATCATCATCATCATCATCATCATCATCATCATCATCATCATCATCATCATCATCATCATCATCATCATCATCATCATCATCGCCATCATCATCGTCATCATCATCGTCATCATGATCATCATCAACATCGTCATTGATTCGACAGAAACATCACGATCCATCACAATTACCGTCAGCAGTATCATCCCAGTCGTCATTATCATCATCATCCACATCCGCATCCATACCCACATCCGCATCAGCATCAGCATCAGCATCAGCATCACCATCATCATCATCACCGTTGTCGTGGTATTTGACGTCGTCGTCGTTAGCAGCAGCAGCAGCATCGTCACCATCACCATCACCATCACCACCATCATCATCATCAACATCATCAGCATCATGAGCATCGTCCTCACCAGCATCATCAGCATGCTCATGGCTCTGACCGCCCCCCCGCGCTGGTGTCAGCGCGAGGCCTCCTTCTGCCAGATCTTGTTGAGAAGGTGGCGCAGCTGCAGCATGATCACGAGCATGCGCTTCTCTTGGCCTTACATGAGGAGGCAGAGGAGGAGCGCCACCACAGGAAGAATATACATGTGTTCCCGCAGGTGAGTCGAGCAGCTTAACATGTAGCATGCCTATGCGCGTGGTTGCACTGCCTTAGAATGACCCGTGCCATGACTGAATAGGAATCTCTAGCTGGCTTGACTGAAACGCCAGCACAGGGTGTGTTCACAGAAGCTCATTCTATGCAGAGATCAGACTGATGGCCGTAGGATGCAGAAGGCAGCGTGGATTGACTACAGGTTGGCTAAGGTCCAGGACCATGTACATTCTCTAATGGTATGAATGCTCTGGAAATGACTGTGCAGACCAGGTGGATAAGGGAGCTGCGTTGTCACAGAATCGTCCGTCCCAGGGTGACTGAGAACCTAAGCCACCCAGAAGAAGGTCCTCCAGCATGAGCTCACACGTGTTTCAGAAACGCGTATTCTGTGGGCAGAGGAGGCTCGGTACACCTGTGAGGGTGTACCTCCCGAAGGCATCGAGGCCCTGCTGAAAATCCAACCTCGAATACCGAAGGGGCCAACCCCACCCACCTCGCCACCCCCGTCGGCAGCGTCCTCGTCTCCTTCTTCCCCGGCGGCGGCGGCAATCTCTGATCTCAGGCGAAGGGAGCCTGTGGCTCGGCACAAACAGCCGAGTCGGGGCCATCACGTCAACCTGACTCGGCAGTGGTGGGTCTGCCAGAGGTGCTTGAAACGAACAAGGATGGACCCACCAAAGTCTGATGCTGACTGCACGGGCCATAATGTGGTCCTGAGTGCCCTGGCCTCGGAGCCCCAGGTCCACAAGATGTGTGACTGCCACTCCTCTCAGAGCGAGTGTTGTCTGCATTAGCTTAGGACGTATTGATGAGGGCACTCGTATAAGCAAATTGCGGGATCAGTGTAAACTCAGGCCCAGCAGTGACTATACGAAATCGAATTACATCAAACTGTAAGCTCATGCGCCAACCAAACAAACTTGGGAATGAGAAGGTGCTGGAAACGATGGTCCTGATAGAGGACGTCATGGTCTAGGACAGGCTGGCTGCTAAATGTTTGACACCAAATGGGGGGGGGGGCCTACTCTGGTCACGGGTTCACTCCCGCGCTAGGTAGGGCGCTCGGCAGCGTTGCACCTGTTGGAGGGTGTCCGCCTGTCACGGCTCACGCGCCTTTGTTCGACATCGACGCAACCACGCCACAAGCGTGTCAATGATAATGTGCCCAAGTCTGAACCGCGATAGTGGACGGCTTGGCCTAGGACAGGCTGGCTACTCAGTTCTTTTGAGGACTTGCCAGGTTGGGGATTGGGGTAGGGGGCTAGCCATGCACCCCTGTCGGGGCGATTTGTGTCACTCGCCTGCGAGTTCGTGGTCTTGTCGACTCACCTTTCTCAGCGAATTGATATATCAATCACTCCTCCTCCTCCTCGTCCTCCTCCTCCTCCTCCTCTTCATTCTCCCCCCTACCCGACAAAGGCGCCGCCGATGGCTGCGGAAAGCCGCCAGTGGCAGCACTAACTAAGCTCACGGCAGCTCTGGGGTATTTCGTCCGCTTCCGGCAGCCCCTCGCGAGGGCCCAGCAACCACGGGGCGGGGGATGGAGGTACGACGCCGGGGCGCTGCGAGAGTGAGGGGAATGACGGAGGGCATGGCGCACGGGGAGAGGTACCGAAGGGAGGGAAGGGGACTGGATATCGGAGGCCCTGCCACAAAGAGGACCCCCCGACCCACCCTGGGGTCGAGTCGAAACTAATCGAAACAGAGGATCGACATGTGCCAGAGACCTTTAATGGTTTCTTTCTTCTTGCCCTCCGCTGCAACCGCCTCGGATGGCCAGGTGCCCTCGCGCCATGTCTGACATCCTGACCCTCCGACCCATCCCTTCCTATTAATTACGCTGAATTCTGTCTTTTCTATCCGCCAACTGGGGAGGATCTGTACCCCCATAGTTACCCCACCGTGCGATGTGCAATCAGAAAGGGGGGCTGTGTACATCGGACGAGGTGACGGACGATCAGGACGATGCCTGGAAGGAAAAAACCTACGAGAAAGGATGAGGAGGAGCAGCAAGAGCAGCAGCAGGAGTAAGAGGAGCAGGAGAACCAGTCGAAGGCGGAGGAAGAAGAGTGAAAGGGCAACAATGCGGAAATGCTCGGATGTGGCCCACGCTGGGGGGGAGAGCAGCAGTCTGAACGATGGGACCAACGCCCTTCCCTGAAATGCGGCCACCGCTGCGGAGGCGCCACGTCCTGGCGCGACTGCTGCACGGGGCGCGTCACCACTGCCCTCGAGATGACCCGCTGCCGCTGCCGCTGCGTCTGCGCCTCGCGGAACTTGTCCAGCCGGCTGCCCGGACGCCGGAGGCGGCCCTGGGCGCCGCAGCAGCGGCAGGAGCAGCGGCGGGCACGTGCTGGGCCTGCTGCTCGTGGCACTCGACATGACGGCCGCGAGATCGTGGAGCGGCTGCGCGCCTCGAGCTCCGAGTCAGCGGCATCGAGGCATCGACGGCAGTTAACTTTTATGGCCCCTCCTCGTTGAGCTGGTTCTTCTCGAGGGGAGCTTCCTGTGCTGTCAACGAGGAACTCCGTGCCGTCGCACGTCCGCCCCGCAGGCGGAATGCCTTGGAGGGCATCTCGTACGGCTCCGCAACGGTTGCGAGTTCTGCGAGCCTTGGCGCCGTGGGCCCTCTGGAGACCTCACGCTTGTGGCGCGGCGCCCCCGGCCAAGCTGTCCTCCACGCCGACGAGTCCGGCGCTTCTCGGCCAGCGCGCGCCCCCCGTTCGCGACCGACCGCCTGCAGCCTGGACCCTGCGAGCACCGGGCCCTCTCCTCGTCGGGCGCCCGCACCCCCCCGTAGCCGGGCGGCGGCCTCGCCGAGGCGTGCGCGGCGCGTCGCGCGTGGATGCGCCCCTGTGGCCGTAGCGACCGCGGAGCGCCCCCGACGGCCTGTGCAGCGGCAGCGCGCGGCGTGGCCTCCCGGGGATGCGTCGCCCCGCCAACGCGTCGCCCACCCGCGGCCAAACGGCGGCACGCAGAGGGGCCGGGAGGGGCAAGGCGGCGCGCTGGCGGCGCACAGGGAGGACGGCGTCTGCCATCGGTCGGCCGCTCTCGCGCGCTGCACGCGGCAACCGCTCCACATGGCCCCATGAGGAGGAGGAGCAGCAGGAGCAGGAAGGAGAAGGGAGGGAGGGAGGCAGGGAGGGAGGAGGTGGAGGAGGAGCAAGGAGGAGAAGAGAAGATAAGCCTCCCCCCCCTCATCCTTGCCATCCTCCTGCTCCTCCTGCTCCTGGCCCAATGATTTGTTGCCTCCTTTCATATTGTTCTGCCCCCGCCCCCGTTCCAATCCTGCTGCTCCTGGCCCGATGTTTGTGTTTGTACCGCCCCGCCTTATCCAACTCGTCTTTCCCATCTCCTTTCCCCCCCCTCGTCTCCATAACGGATCATAATGGATTCCTGGTGCCCTTGTTGTCTGTGTTGGTGCTGTTCGCGCTGATCCGGCAGATGGAACTACAGTCTCGCCATGCCATGACAACTGCAGAAGAAAAGGAGGAGGAGGCGGAGGAGGGGGAAGAGAAGGAGAAGGAGGAGGATCAATGCAAACCAAAGACGCATCAACAATGTTGCAATAACTCGTCCTTCCAGGTTCCCTCTTCACAGGTTCCTACAAGAAGTGGCCCTTTGAAAGACAAGCCCCCGAATACTTCAACACATAACACAGCCCCAATCTCCAAAAAGGGGAGATGCCCGCCAGGACCAGGAACAGACAATACATCAACATATTCACAATATACAACTGATGGGACACAGGAGCCCCCCTCCAGGGTGCAACCAACTAAAATTTTATCGAACGCACTGACGCAGCCTGCTAAACCCACCTCCGGTGGGAGCGAGGCAGAGGACCCAGCTTTACATGAGGAGCGAAGACGGCGAGGTGGAGCGTGGCCTGGAAGCGCAACAAGATATCCTCCGATGCGTATCAGATCTTCCCGCCGTACCCACAAAGGTACATGGGGCCCAGCAGCGCAAGGAGAATGGCGACTTTGACAGCCTCAGCGAGCCGTGGCACGTCTTGAGCAGCGAGCTCGGGGCAACCACGCGCGGAAAATAACCGCAAGGCATAGAACAGTAACATACGATGAACGCAGAATTGAAATCATCCCGACCAGTATCATGAAACAGGCCAAGTCAAGCCTCGCCCGAAGATACAGCCCGAGTGGGCCCGTCTCATATGGGACGTGGTCCAAGCGCCGAGCCAAGATTTCAAGGCTGCGGAATGCCACGCGAACGGAAGCTACCACCCTGCCCTACTCATCTCCCCCCGACTAACCAGCCCCATTTCGCCCCACGGGAGATACCATTTGGCGATTCTGCGATCCAGTGTGGCCCCGATCACGTGGCGAAAAAGAGCCTGATGGAATATCGCCTGAAACTGTGATTGCCAACGGGATCTACCTCTGTTGGGCGGGCCCGCCTGGAACAGAGAAAGGCACTGACGACCTGGTTCCGACGGCTGGACGAAAAGCGAAAACCGTGGGCGGCGGGTTCAAGGAGGGCGATAGAAGGCGAGGTCCAGAAAGGAGGAGCGCGGGAGGAATTGGAAAGACACGCGGGAGCCCAACGACGCGGCGAAGTCGGTGGAGAAACGATTGGAGCGACACAAGGGCGGCGCGCATCCTGCAGCCGGCGCCGTATGCCCGCGTGGACTGGAAACCTGGGCCTCCAAACTCTCCGAGTCCTAACCACCACCACCATCCCAAAGACAAAATCGAGCTTGGGGGCCTCCAGAGGGATGCGATAATCTGACGCTCATGGATGGCCATGCTTCTGTACATCGGGAAAGCATGTATATGGGGAAGGGCTGGGCCTTGTACGACAGCACTCGGAGGCACCTTGTGTGGTAGTAGAACGAATTCTTGGCGCCATCTGCGGTGGAACGGATCGCGGAACGGACGCGTACGCGTAGCTAGCTCAAGGGAGCCCCCCACTGGAGCTCGAACGACGCAGACGGGCCGAGCTCCACTCCGAGGTAGGTGAGACTCCACTGGATCCGGAACTCCGCCCAATCCGAATTGACACGGAGAAGGAAGCCCCGAGCGGCCTCAACCAGCGAGTCGCAGAGCTCACATATCAGAGGGACGGCCTGGCATTTACAAGATTTCAAGGTCAAGCGGGCGAACAAGAACTCGCGATCTGAAATACACGAGCCGTCCGCGCAGAACCAGCAACGTGGGAAACCACTGCCCCGGCATCGTTGGCGCACACCCTCGGAAACCCCAGGCGTGGGCTCACGACCTGCAGATCCATACCCCGGAACAAAGGATTCGAAGCGATCGGAAAGAATGGACATCTCCAGTGGCAGCCCTATAGCACCCCCGCCGTCATGCAGAAGAGCGGGAGCAGCAGACCTCCGTCGCAGAACCAACACAAGCTGAAGACTTAAAAGTCTGCGACTGCTGTCTGGACTCCTCGAGGCAGCGAACTGCCCGAGTCGCGCGGAGGAGCCAATCCTGCCGAACGCTGGAAATAGCCCGACAGAAATCAAAAGACAACAACATTGGGAACTGATCTCGAGCGAGGGTTCCTTGAAGGGGGCATTTTTGGATGCTGTCGGCCCGAGCGAACGAGTTTAACGAAACGATATTGTCAAGGAAGGGCCGTCCGCGCACAAAACCATTTTGCGTCGAGGGGGGTCTTTGCCACCACCCCGACAACGTAGCGGCTGATCGCAGAGGCGACTGCCTTGTTGGAGGTGTCCTTCAAGCCAAGCGGACGAATGTCCAGCGCAGCTCGAACGATGACCGAGGCCCCCAGATCGTCTGGCACGCAACCTTGCGGAAGGGACGCAGAAAGGACGAATAATAACTTAGATCCATGGCTGGGGGGGCCGCGAGAAATTCACCAGAAGATGTCACTAAACCCATGGAGTGGCCAGCACCGATGGCCCAGCGCATTTGCACGGCAAGCCGTCAGGACCATGTGCGGAGTCCGAGGCGCGCCTCCAAATCTGGTCAATTGTGGACCGGGAGAGGGAAGGGAGGTCAGAGATGTCACCAGAGCGGGCACGTACTGGTTACCGTCGGCGGGGGTGGATGAGGTGTCCTGGTACATCGGAGCCCATTAGCTCGCCAAACCGCAAGCCTGTGACATTAGATCCGATAGAGCCCAGTCCCCGCACTGCACCCGACCGAGACATCGACGGGTGCCGCTGGGGTCCCACAGGCGGGCGCGAAGCTGGATAGCCCTACGATTCCTGGAGTGATACGCCGCCTGGGGCCTTCCAGCAAGCTGGGAGTCTCGCAGCTTGCGCGAGAGAGACTCAAGGAAGGCCGCTTACTTCACGTTCAAAACCGTGAGGGTACGGCCGCCGACGTCCACGGCGACGTACTCCCGGGCTTATTCGTCCCGGGCCCGCACGTCTCGAGCCTCAGCAGCATCATGCCGCATGAATGCCCGTGCGATGGTACGGAAGACTGTGGGCGCTCGAAGCTGCAAGTCGCGAGTGGCACGTGCAGCGCCTCGGCGACACTTGAATGCGAACCGCAGCCTGGACGGAGCGGATTACCAAGGGCGATCGATGCCAGCGAGCCGCTCGTACTCCACGACCATCTGCGAGAACATCGGGTCCTGCACGATGTGTCTCGGAAGCAGCCTGACATGATCTTGGTCACCAGGCGGCATCGGAGCCCACTGTAAGGTGAGCGGCGCGTGGCTGCTGATCGAATCTAGGTGCAGCTCCTGTGGCCCGTTCGCAACGGTCACGGACTGCCAAGACGTCATGACTAAGCAGGTCATCGCCGAAGTAAGCGCATTGTCGATCTGCGTGGCTAGCTGCGTATGTTGTTGCAAATGCGTCAGACGCTCGGCGTCGAAATCGGCCAACATCTTCCATAATTGCCTCCATCGGTGGTAACCCGCACGATCCTGCCGAGGAGCCGCGTCAGCCCCAGAGCCGTCAGGAGTGCCACTTGGACCAAGCTCGCCACTCGAGTCGGCGATGTTGAAGTCCCCAATCGTGAAAACCTTTGACTTGTATGGGTTGGCTTGCGAAGCTCCTACCTGGGCCCCGAATCTCCCGGCGCACGACCGGAACTCGTCATTGGAAATGTCGTGGCTGTGGAAGTTCCAGTGGTAGAACACGAACTTTGAGGGAGCGTGGGCAATCTCCGTGAGCAGGATGCGGCCAGGCACCAAGATCTCGGAGGACATGGTGAGGTCAGGGCCCGTCGACATGATAGTGGCGACGCCGCCCAGCCCATCGCGCTCTGGAGAACTCGAGAACATACGATGCGAGCGTCGGAATCGACGGGGAAGCGGGTGAAGAGCCTCCCCGTCGGAATGAATCATCTGGCGCGACACGACACACGCAGGGTGGAGTAGCAGGAGCGAGGAAAAGGAGGAGGAGGAGGAGGAGAAGGAGAAGGAAGAGGAGAGCGAAGAACAATAATACGAGGAGGACCAACATTCACACAACAAGACATGAGAAGGAAAAGGCAATCCCCCGCCCCCACACACGCCCCGCTGTGACTGCACTGGAGGCCCCATTCGGGCTGCGCTGACCCCGCGCCGAGCCTGCGTGGACAAGATCACCACCACGTCGGGTTTCCTGCGCTCGTCCGTGTAAGGGTCCTTCAGGTTCTTGAGCAACTGGCGGTCGCGCCCCATAGCGGGACGGCGAACGGCAGGTGGGGGGGACGAAGGGAAGACGAGGCGGAAGTGAAGGAGCGGTCCCGCAGCCGTTTCGGCTCAAGACGCTGCCGCTTTTGGAGGGGGGCCCGTCCGCCCAGTCCTTTGAGAAGGGGCGGGGGGTGCCCAAGCGGGTGCGGATGGCCATGCGCGGCGCCCGCTGGCCTCGCGCAGTGGCCGCGCGGCGACAACTGCCGCGCCCAAAAGACCAAGGCGGGCTACGAATACACCGAGTCCGACCAGGACCGCGAGACCCTCTTACCGCGTCCGCTACCACATGGGGCGAGACCATACCGAACCGCCAACCGGAGGGTCGAATATGCGGTCGGGAAGCGTATCGAGACCAGCAGGGGTGACATCATCGACATGCTTGCCTACTAGAAAGAACCCCGCGCGTGCGCTTTGCAAGCGCTAAGTTTCAAGTCGGTCACAAGCAATCAGGCCAGCCATTGGGAGGCCGTCGTGGTGCCTCAATGGGCAGTCTAGGTCTCCTGGCTCTCTTGGGCCGTTTCGGTGTCGATCTTGGGCCGTCTTGGGCGCCTGGTGGGCCCGCTTGAGGCCCAAGATGCCAGTTTCGGGGCCTCTTAAGCCAGGAGGCGTCGTCTTTACGAAGGGCGACAGCAAGTACGACGCTCGCGTGAAGGTCACGCGGTGCATCGAGCGCGGCAAGGAGCTCATTCGAATGGCTGACGTCATGCTCAAGCCGAGTGGCGTAACCCTGCTGGACGCGGTCTGGTTCGACGGCGGCTACGAAGAGGCGAAGGGCTCCTACCTCGGAGGCTGGGGCAAGGAGAAGATCTAGGAGCTAATGGAGTGGAAGTTCGGGCTCAAGGCCAAGGAGGCTCAGGCGAGTCATGGGGGGGAAGGTGAGGAGGAAGGATGAACCAGGCTGTGGGATGATCGAGGGAGGATCGAGGGGGATATGGCTGATCGATGGAGGATGTGGGAGGATCGAGAAAGGATCGAGAGAGGATCGATGGAGGGTGGAGCAGGCTGATGAGGGAGGACGTGGGAGGATCGAGGGGGATCTGATAACGGACAGGCTGATTGGGGAGAGGCGGGAGGATCGAGGGGGATCAGGATCGGGATAAGCAGGAGGAGACATGATGGTGGAGCAGGCTGATAGGGAGAGGATGTGGGAGGACCGAGAGCTGATCGGAGTGTCGGATGTGGACGGACCGAGTCATCGGCCGTCGCTCATCCACTTGCCTCCATGCTTGCCGAGGCGAATGCCAAGGGAACGACGGCGCCTGCAGAGGAATGGGACGAGTCCGCGAGCGTGGGCGACAGTATGGCTGAGCTCGACGGCACTACGGGCGACAACGATGACGCGATCATTATGGGCAAGGGCAAGATAGGCAAGGGCAGCGAGGACGAGGGCGAGAAGGACGAGAGCGAGGTCAAGAAGGGCGAGGGCGAAGCCATCAAGGGCATCGGGAAGATCGGGATCACCAGCATGCCGCCAGCAAAGAAGAGGAGCACACCGACAAGTCTCGTGGTCAGCGACACTTTAGAGTGTGAGGGAGGAAGAAAGAGAGAGAGAGAGAGAGAGAGGAGAGAAAGAGAGAGAGAGAGAGAGAAAGAAAAAAAAAGAGAGCGAGCGAGAAAGAGGAGAGAGACAGAGATAGAGAGAGGGGGGGTAAGGGTGCGTGAGAATCCGAGAGGGTGAGGAAGAGAGAAAGAGAGAGGGAGGGATGAGAGCGAGGGTAGAGAGAGAGAGATATTAAAGATAACAAGGGAAAGAGGAACACAGAGAGTGGGGGTGAGAAAGAAATGAGAGAGAGAGAGAGAGAAATATAACGCAAGAGAGAGAGGGAGGGAGTAAGAAAGATCTGCGAGAGAAAGAGAGAGAAAGAGAGATGAAGCGAGCGAGGGCGAGAGAGAGAGAGAGGGAGAGGGAGAGCGAGAGTGAGAAAGATAAAGAGCAAGATAGAGAGAGAGAGAGGGCGAACAAAAAGAGAGATAGACACAGAGAGAGAGAGAGTGTGGGAGAGCCCGCAGATGAGCCGGGCAGCGAGGCCGCTGGCTCCACCGCGGCCCCCCCCGACTTGTGAGGAGAGGCGACCTGGTCTCCTGTCCAATGGCCTTGCTCACGATCGCTAGCGGGCGAGACGCCCAAAACCCCCCACCCTGGGGGCCCCAAGAGCATACACCACCACCACGTCGACTCCTCCTCCCTTCTCGACCCTCCTCTTCCCCTCCTTTTTCCTGGGAGAGGGAGGGGGTGAGGGAGGTGGTGGTGGTGGTGTATATTTTTTGGCCCCCCACTACCCCGTGGCCACGCCGCAACCCGAAATGTTGCTGTCGGGCGCTTAGGGGAGCAACGGATTCCAACCCCGTGCTGAAACATGCTGCTCGGATCCCCCGAGGCCTCCAAGGGAGCAACGGCTTCCAGCATCGTGCTGAGGTCGGTTGCTCGGATCCCCTCCCGAGGCCACCCGAAGGAGCAACATATTCCAACATCACGTTGCAGTAAGTTGCTCGGATCCCCTCCCGAAGTCCCCCCACGGAGCAACAGCTTTCAACATCGTGTTGAAACATGTTGCTCGGATCCTCCGAAGCCTCTAAGGGAGCACTTGATTCCAACGTCGCGTTGAAAATGTGTTGCTCGGATCCCCTCCCGAAGGCCCTCCAGGGAGCAATTGAATTCAACATCGCGTTGAAATCGGATGCTCCCGCTGCTCATCGAGGGCCTCGGGAGGCCCGCGCGCCTGGCAGCAACAGACTTTAAGACCGTGTTGAAATGGATTGCTCCCCGCTGCTCGTTGAACGCTGAGGGCCTCCGGAGGCTGTGCTCTCCGCTGCTCGTGGAAAGCTGACGGCCTGTGGAGGCCGTGCCCCCCGTTGTCGGTAGAAGGCCTCGAGGGGCCCAATCTGGACGCCTCGAGGGATCGCGCAAGCCGGCGCGACGTTGACGGTGCTCGTGTGGTCTGGCGCGCCGTGGGTCTGTATGGATCTTACCAGTTCAAAAAATGCGAGCGGTGCTGCCAACACCGTCTCCCCGCGGCCATGCCCTTCGACTCCCAGGCGGGCAGCGTGCCGCTGGTACGGCAAGGATCGCCCTCGTCAGGACCGCGGCCCTACGGGGGCGAATGGCCTCACGTCTCCTCGCGCGTGCGCGAGCAGGGCAACTCCGAGGGTGTACTTCAGATGGTGCTTGGAGCCGGTCTGCAGCGTCCTCCAGCTGCTGCACAGCCCAGCGCGGTCGACGATCTCGAGGACTTCGAGAATCGCCTCATGTCATCGGCGGCCCCAGCCGAGATCCCCAAGGACGCCCTGCCCAGGAACGAGGAGGTCGAAACGCCGCTCCCCGCGAAAGACATGGACCTCGAGGATGCGATGACCACTGGATCCTGGCGCACAGGGAGCTGGGCACGCGCTTCTGCAGGTCATGGGACAAGGAGGGGGAGGAAGAGGAGAGGGAGGGAGGAGGATCACGGAGGCGAGGCGCTGCTACGCCCTCAGGAGGGTACGGCGCTGGGCAAGGATGGTGAGTTGGACGATTGGAGATATGAGGGTGAGGAGGGTGATGGGGGCGATCACAGGGACATCGACAAGATGGCCTACACCGCCATGGATGATGACGAGAAGGCGGAGGAGCGCTTGAGGTGGCTCAGGCGCAAGTGCGATCAGTACAAGGCTCTGCCCTTCTCCCTCTCTTAGGACGGAATCTTATACTGGTTGAGCTCTGGCCAGGCGCATCGCGCGTACCTCACGAAGCGCCAGACGACCTCGCGGACGTGGGGACGCATGCTGAGAATCGATGCGATCATCATGGATACGGGCGGCCACCATAGCCAGCACGTCGTGCGCCTCGCGAAAAAGCACGCGCAGAACGCCCTGAAGTTGGGGTGGTAGCTTAGATGTATGTCGAATTCCATAAAACTCGTTCCCACCCCCCAACCCCTCACGGGGGAGGGGTAACCCCTAACGAAGGAGGGGAGGGGGGGAGGGGTAGCAGCTGAGGAGCATCGGCTTGGGATTGCAATTAGGAGACAGATGAGATGGAAGAGGAGGGGGATCACTAACCAACGGGGCAAAATCGACCGACTATCGAAATCGACCGAAGGTCGACATTCAACCGTCGGTGACGATTGAGCTCGCGATCGTGGAGGAGGAGGAGGAGGAGCAGATGGAGAAGGAGGAGGAGGAGGAGGAGACAGAGAGACAGACAGACATGCTCGTGGAATCCCTCGTCAGCTTGGCCTCTAACTGATAAGGAAATTCAGCAAAGCTTAGATCCTGAGGGGCGAAAGCGTTTCGGACGCCAGTCGTGGGGAGCCGTGCACACGTCGCGGGGGTAGAACCTGCCTGGAGGCCCACCTCTCCACCAAGCCACCCGTACAACGGAGCCCGGTGGAGGTCAGCGATCGGGGAAGCGTCGAAGGATTGCCCCATGTCGGGCCGCATTGAGTACCTCTACGTTCAGCGGGGCTTCCAGGACACCTTCACGAAGCGCTGGAGCAACCGAGAGCGTGATGTGGCATGCAGGTATGCTAGCGCGTCCATGGTCAAGGCGCCAGGCGCACCCCCTGCAACTCAGGCAGCCCTCAGCCGTGCTCTTGCAGCTGCGCCGCCTGTGGGACCGACGCGGCAACGTGAGCTCCAGGACGGGGAGACGCCCGCCAAGGAGGCTGCCATCGAGAAGCGCAAGGCTGCAGGGAAAACCCTATCCTCAACATCCCCCTGGGCGATACGAGGAGAAGAGGGGGGTGAGGAGGACTGATGAGGAAGATGGGGGCGAGGATTCAGATTGCTATATCAACGCCGGAGCCAGACGAGAAACTCCGACTGCTGGTAGATGCAGCGCGCAAGCTTCTCAGCGCGAGCACGAACAGCCCAAGCAGGAGCGTGCTGCGCCCAATCCTGGAGCCGGCATTCCACGGGCATGCCGAGGACATGGCCTCGGCCCAGACGATGCTCGCAGTATTGGGCGATGTCGCTCGCATTGAGTTCTTGCCTGGCGCCGAGGCTTCACAATAAAAACCAGAGTGAGGGGGCCTAAGGTCATTCGCTGTCCCTGGGCGCGTGACAGAAGTGAGGTTCCGGGGTGCGGACTGCTGCTGTTGCTGATGAGATCCCACTTCTTTTGAATAATGTTGTTGATCCACCCTCTGGCGCAAGTTGTATGTTTCCCATTGCAGTGCCCCTCTCGGGGCTCGCACCCTGTTTTCATCAGGGAAAACATTGAAGGTCAAGCTGGCTCCCTGGCCCCCGAACTACAGCAACCACGGCTCCCGCCGGATACTTCCTCACAACGTATTGGAAAATCAAAGTTTCGCTTGAAACCTCCATGAAATCTACTCAGGATTTGCACTCTCGCTTCAGAGGTCCTAACTGTTTACGCAGATCCTCGACACTCATGAATCGCGCTCTCGCCCTGGACCTCCTCACGACTTCCTTAAAGGTCGCGCTCTCGTTCGAGATTTTGTGGCGATGCAAATCTGATTCACGCTTCAACGACCCGCCCGCTCAACCCGCCCGTCGGGGCCCACCCGCCTGACCCGCCCGTTAGGGACTGCAGTCGACGTTTCCTGCTATTCGCCCACATTCGATGCCCCTCGCTGCCCAGTGGTTCCGCGGTCGCCTTCGCTCGCGCCCTTCGTGGCCCCGTTGCTGCACTCAGTGGCCCCGTCGCTGCCCTTCGTGGCCCCGCATTATATGCCCTTCGTGGCCCCCTCTCGCTCGCGCCCGCCGCGGCTCCATATGCATGCCCTTCGTGGCCCCGCTGTCGCCCCTCGCGGCCCCCTCGCTGGCCTTCGTGGCCCTCATTACTGCCCTTCGTGGCCCCGCTGTCGCCCTTTGTGGTCCCATATGCGCCTGTCCGTCGCTGTCCCCGCTCGCTCGCGCCCGTCGCGGCTCCATATGCATGCCCTTCGTGGCCCAACTGTCGCCCTTCGCGGCCCACTCGCTGCCCTCCGTGACCCCCTTACTGCCCTTCGTGACCCCGCAGTCGCCCTTTGTGGCCCCATATACGTGTGCCCATTGTGGCCCCCGCTCGCTCGCGCCCGTCTTGGCCCCACCTGCGTGCCCTTCGTGGCCCCGCAATCGCCCTTTGTGGCCCCATATACGTGTGCCCCTTGTGGCCCCCGCTCGCTCGCTCTCGTCTTGGCCCCATCTGCGTGCCCTTCGTGGCCCCGCTGCCGCCCTTTGTGGCCCTATATATGTATGCCCTTCGTGGCACCCGCTCGCTCGCGCCCGTCGTGGCCCCGTATGCGTGCCCTTCGTGGCCCCACTGTCGCCGTCCGCGGCCCCCTCTCTGTCACTCGTGGCATATGACTGCTCTTCGTGGCCCCGCAGTCGCCCTTTGTGGCCCATTCTACGTTTGCCCTTCGTGGCCCACGTGGCCCACGTGGCTACCCTCAGTGGTCCCTGCGATGCCCTGTGTGGCCCCATATATGTTATGTATGCCCTGCGTGAACCCCGCTCGTTCGCGCCCGTCGTGGCCTCATTGTTGCCATTCGTGACCCCATTGCTGCCCTTTCTGGCCCCGCTGTCGCCTGTTGTGGCCCCCTCGCTGCCATTCGTGGCCCCATAGCTGCCCCCAGTGGCAACATCAATACCTTTTGTGGCCCCGCATACATATGCCCTTCGTGGCCCCCGCTCGCTCGCGCCCTTCGTGTCCCCCTCGCTGCCCTTCGTGGCCCCTTTTGTCGCTCATTGTGGCACTCCTGCATATTTGTCTCGTGCTCCATCCTTCTCCCTCCCCCCTGTCTCTTCACTTCTCCCCTCCTTCCTCTGTTTTAGAAGCTGCGCCAGCTACGCACGGCAGATTGGGAAGATATACCCTCAAGAGGGGACATGACCGAAGACGAAGAGGGCGGGTACCGAGGGTTTGGGATATGTGTTGTATGGCACGCGAGCAGGTAGGAGCGAACCATCTTCAAATGAGTGCTGTTGTGACTGGTGTCGTTGTTGATGTGATAGTGGTGTTGTTGATGGTGTTGCTGGTGATGCTGTTGTTGCTGTTGTACTTCCATGTCTACAGAATAAGTATGGCTGATCCCCGGTAACCATTGCATGTGTTAATTCAAGGTCCCACATCGGAGTTCGCACCCTGTTTTCCCATCAGGGAAATGGTGATGCCACAAAACTGTGTTGTTGGGCCACGAACTTCAACAACAACGGCTCCCGCATGTTAGCTCCTCACAATGTGTTCCAAAATCACGCCCTC
>CAUYUJ010015160.1:541980-549480 GCA_963575745.1 Prorocentrum cordatum
ATGCGGAGGACGACGACGACGACGCCGGAGGACACTAAGAGGCAATTGGAGCAGGATCTTGAATCAGGAGAGGGTCCTGGTTGTCCTATCGGGCTACCCTGGGGGCTCCTGGCGCCGCGCGGGGTTGTCTTGGGGCCTGTTGGGGGCTTCTCGAGGGCCGCTTGGGTCCTCTTGAGGGTTTCTGGGGTCTTTTTGGGATGTCTGGGCGCGTCGTGGGGCTCTTTGGGAGCTTGCTTGGGCCGTCTCGGTGCCATCTTGGGCCGTCTTGGGGCTTTCTTGTGCTGTTTTGGGGCCTCTAGGGGCGCTCCCGGGAGTCTCTTGGGGCCCTCTTGGCCCGTCTTGGGCCGTGTTGGGATTCTTGTGAGCTGTCTGGGTCCCTCCTGCAGCGCTCTTGGGGGTCTCTTGGGGTCCTCTTGGGCCGTTCTTGGGCGCTCCTGGGGCCCTCTGGGGCGTCTTTTGGGTCTCCTTTGGGCCGTTCAAAAGCCCTGCGTTTCTAAGACGATGTCGATCCGGAGTCCCCTCCGGGGCCGATTGTTGAGGATGTCCCGAGCGAATCGGCCATATTTCAGAAACCGTTCCTGACATGAACGGGAAGCGCGTGGAAGGGAAGAGTTGCGCGAGAACTTGCAGCATCATCTTGATCAAATGCAATTTAGGCGAGCTCCCCGAACGCTCACAAGGGATACGTATGGACACGCGCCCCCCGAACGTTCACAAACATATTCCTGAGTATCCTCCTGACTCCTCCGCATGAGGAGGACGACGGCGAAGGCGACGACTGGGCCAGGAGGGGGAGAAGGAGAAGGAGGAGGAGGAGGAGGAGGAGGAGGAGGAGAGGGGGAGGAGGAGGAGGAGGAGGACGAGGAGGAGGAGGAGAAACATGAGCAGGAGGAGGGAGAGGAGGACGAGGACGACGAGGAGGAAGAGGAAGGAGAAGGAGGAAAAAGGGGAGGAGGCGGAGGAGGAGGAGGAGGGAGAACAAGAGGAGGCGGAAGAGGAGAAACAGAAGCAGGAGGAGAGGGAGGAGGAGGACGACAAGGAGGAGGAGGAAGGAGATGGAGGAAAAAGGGGAGGAGGAGAAGGAGGAGGGGACGAAAAAGAGGATGAGGAGGAAGAACAGGAGGAGTAAGAGGGGGAAGAGGGGGGAGGAGGAGGTGGAGGAGGAGGAGGAGGAGGAGGAGGAGGAGGAGACCGACGAGGAGGAGGAGGAGGAAGGTGGAAAAAAGGGAGGAGGAGGACGACGAGGAGGAAAAACAGGAGGAGGACGAGGAAGACGAGGAGGAGAAGGAAACGGCGGAGGAAGCGAAGAAGGTGAAGAAGTAGGAGAAGGAGAAGGAGGAAGATGAAGAGACCAGATGGCTTCGAGTGCCAGCGCGAAGGCATGTGTTGGGGGATCTTTCGAGCGAAACGCTGGCTGTTAAACACACGTGTGAAAAATCCGCGGGTGTTCCAAACACTTCGCTTCTTGGGCCATCTGGGGGTCATCCGATATCGCTCCGAAACGATGCCTTACACAAAACCGCTGGCGCATCTAATGTGTTCGAAGATTTCTCCGGCGAAACGGCCATTCTTGGAGGTCCGAAGAATAGGAATGCAATTTCGCCATCCCCATGTTCCGAGGATGTCTCGGGCGAAACGCTCATGATTAGCATACGACGTCTTAAACTACGACCCCAGAGATCTCGATTTGGCAAGGACGTCTTAGGCGAAACGCTCGCTTGTCAAACCTTTTCCTGACATGAACGGGAAGCGCGTGAAATGGAACGTTTGCGCAAGAACTTGCAGCATCAGCGCGATCAAATATAACATGGGCGAGCTCTCCGAACGCTCAAAATGGATCCATATGGACACGCGCCCCACGAACCTTCACAAACGTATTCCTGCATATCCTCCTGACCCTCTCCTCCGCACGAGGAGGACGACGGCAAAGGCCGCGACTGGGGGAGGAGGGGGAGAAACAGGAGGAGGAGGAAGAGGAGGAAGAGGAGGAGGAGGAGGAGGAGGAGGAGGAGGAGGAGGAGGGCGAGGGGAGCAGGATGAGGAGGAGGAGGAGGAGGGGAGGAGGGGGAGGGGGAGGAGGAAGGAGCAGCAGCAGCAGCAGGAAAGAGGGTGAGGAAGGGAGGTGGAGGAGGACGAGGAAGAGGAGAAACATGAGGAGGAGGAGGAGGAGGAAGGAGAAGGAGGAGGAAGGGGAGGAGGAGGAGGAGGAGGAGGAGGAGGAGCGCACGTACCCTCTGAGGTGCGTCCCTGGAAGGTCACTCTCGTTGGGAATAAACACTCAGCTGCCCTCCAGCCCTGGAGGAGGATGAGGCACGAGGGACAGCAAGGGCAGGGGCATCACGGCGAGGCGGCTGCCTGGCGGAAGCTCTCGCTGCCGCATTGGTGTCGATGCACGTCAGGGCTGCATGCCTGGCGCGAAACGACGTGGTGTAGGATCCTTGGAGGTGCGGGTTCGAAGCGAGCTCGCACCTTAATTTATGATATATATATGAAACGCAAGGACAGAGAGATGATTACACCGACAGATATCGATGATATCATACTCACAAGCTACATTATGGGCAGATGGAGGTCATAGCCCAAGACGGATCAGCGGGTCCTGTGGGATCACCGCGCGTGGGAGTGCACACAGATGAGAAAGACGAGGGCAACGAAGGTAGTGGCCGATCGAGTCAGGTGCGCGAACTTCGATCCCCAAGACCTCTTCGCTGCACCCGAAACGGCAACCTTTGGGAGTCAATGTTCCGACACGCGAGGAAGTGATCCACGCTCCCGCGAGGGTCTTGAGATGGGGCCAAACAAACGAGGGGGGCGGGAGGATAGCACAGCTTTAAGAGCCGACCAACGTTTGGCAAGCTCTGCAGCATCAGGCAGTTGCTGATCAAACATCCACTTCGGCAGACGACGAGCGAGAAGGTTCGGAATGGAGTCGGGGAACAGATCAGCGCATAGAGACCGAAGGAGACGTGTCTGTCTGCTGGGGCCGGCCCTTTTCCGCCGACGCTCTCCGTCGTCCGCGGCAGGAGCAGGCGGTAGCTCCGCAGCGTCGTCAACGGCGCGACGGAAAATCAGTCGAGGAATTCGCGACATCGCGACGAGGGACCGTTTCGCCCTCGCCTGGATCACCGTCGGAAATTCATGCAGCGGCTCCTCGAGAGCCATAAAAAACTGGGCAATCGAAATACGACGTTTCCAAAACCACGGCGACCACTCCTGGCGCACAAGGTCTATGATCGCACCGAAATCCTCCGCCGCCGTCCTCAGACGCTCACCGACGCCCCTCCATCCTCCGAGTGTGGTGTGGCTCGCGCGCCACGCGTTGGCTACGCATGAGAGCTCTACTGGCAGCGGCGCGGCCGATGCCATCCACCGACCAAGCCCCAGGAGCTCCTCGATGCGAAACGAGTTGGAGGGGATGCGAAGCAGCTTGTGCAGCGCCAAGCTTTCCTTGGAGAGGAGGTGGGGGTCAAGGGGAAAAAATTGGGCAACGTGCGAAAGGCACGGAAGGACAACCATCAGGTAGAGACGGCAAGAGGCCTCAGAGGGTGCCCGAGACAAAGCAATCTCTCGGCACCTAGACCACCATTTCTGGCCAGGAGCTTTCCACTGGGCCCGCAGGTCGGCCTCAGGGCCGAGACAAACCCCGAGGTACTTCGCAGCGCCCACGATTTTAAATTTCTCCAACCCTGGGGCAACCTCAGCGAGGGCCTCTCTCGCACGGCAAATCGTCGATTCATCGCGCGGGGCCCAAAGAGGGACGAAACAACACTTACTAGGCTGGAGCTGGAGTGAAGCAAGTTGCTCGGCTTGCTCGAACGCGCGGCGCATATGCTTGGCACTCTGGATGGTCATTGCGACCGCGCCAACATCGTCGGCGCACCCCCCGAGGGTCCCCACTTGCTCCGACGGAAACGCCATGGCCAGACAACGCACCCAGGGATCGAAACCGAGCGCCCAGAGACTCCCCGACAAAGGACACCCTTGGGGGACGCCTGACGTGATAGAAAAAAGCGGCTCTACATTTTCACCCACACGGGCGCGTCCGAGGGCGCCGCGTGCCAACCCGTCAAGCATGTTGCAATAGGAGGGGGGGGGGGACGAAACCGCTCAAGCGTGCGACGGAGGAAAAGTTGAGACATGCTCGGGAAGGCAGCACGCACATCGAAACTAAAGAACCCTGGGAGCCGCTCGGCCGCCGCTGGAAGGAGCCCCGCCCGCCGGCATTCGGCATCGAGAGCAACAATGTGCTCGCCGAACTTCCTTCCAGCAACGAACCCTTCCTGGACTCCATGGGTATCTCTAGCAACGACGCCAGCTAGATACAGGTTGACCGCAGCGGCCACACCTTTACTGTCCGAGTTCTTTAAAGCCAGGGGCCTCGTGCACTCAGGAGATCTCGTGCAGTCCGCGAGGTCCGAGGGCTCGTCGCCTTTGGGCAGGAACGCCAGCAAGCAATCGTTGAAGTGCTCAGGCGGCCGCCGCCCGCTAGCCATCTCTTCCAATACTCTGTGCAGCACCATGGTCAGCTGCGGATGGCCGCGCCGCGCGCGAGCTGGGAGTCGATCAGGTCCAGGAGCTGAATCCTTCGCCCGCTTGAAGACGAAGCGGAGGTCGTCAATTGTGGGCATCTGCAGCATCGCATTATCAAGCTCGGGCATGTGACGATCCAGGAAGGGGCCGACCAGGTCCTCACGCACAGGGGAAGCCGTGAAGGCGGGCTCCCAGTGCCTCTTCAGTGCCTCGACCATGGAGTTGGGATCACGCACCACCTCGACCTCCTCACGGGCCCGCGCCCCCGACGCTGCCATGCTGGTCATCTGGCCCTGCCTGACACCCGCCAGGATCAGCATCCGCTTAGTGTTGTTCCACAGCAGCGCCCGCTGCACCATCACCGTCGCGCTCCGCTTGGTAGTGCGGCCTGCTCCCTGACGCTCCAGCGCAGCAGCTTCGCGATCCAACATGGCAGCCTGCGCTTCCTTCACCCGGTTGTGGAACGCGTCGGGCTGCCTCAGCTTCACCTCGCGCCCCTCGGTGTAGAGCTCCCTCTCGCCGACGATCGCGTGGTTGATCAACTTCTTTGCCAGCCGCACGTCCTGGCGCCACACCGCGCGAGCCGCAGCGCCAAAGGCCAGCAAAGTCGCTCTTCTCGGGATATCACCTTCTCCTGTGACTTCCTTGGCCAGGAGTTCGTTACGCGCAGTCCCCGCCGCCACCGTCATAAGTTCCTTGATCACCTCCCATTGGCGGTACGGTTCCATCATCTCGTAGTTGCATCCGTCAATGCACCTCTCGAGGGCAGCACGATACTCACCGCTCTTGAAGATGAAGGATGGGATGCGCTGGTGGGCCGAAGCAGGCGATCGTCGAGTAGCCATCCGAAGTTTGATGATCGCATGGTCGCTCAGCTGCTTGGCATTCAGTGTGAAGGCGCCCTGGATCACCTCCACGCCCATCTCAGTCTCAATGGCGAAGGCCGACTCGATAGAAACAAAGACCCGATCAATAGCCCTCAGGGCATTGTTATCAGCGGTGTAATGAGTCGGGATTGGAGAACAAACCTCAAGCATCGCCGCATCATTGAAGAGCTCACGCCAGAACGGCTCCGAGCGGTTGGCACGGCCTGCCTCTGATCTCCTCGCTTGTTTCGGTTGTGGATACAGAATGGACTCCGTCGGCACATCAGTCATGTTGAAGTCACCGCCAACGATGAACGTGTGCTTCATCGGGTCGCGCTTCGACCAGGCGATGCATTCCTTCCAGACCCGCTTGATCTTTGTACGACCCGCCTCCGAGATATCGTAGTTGTGAATATTCATAATGCGGAACTCACCCTTTGTCACAGGGTTCTCGATGCTCGTCATGATGGCTCTACCATCCTCCAAAGTGCGATGACGGAGGCGAGGAAGTCCCGTCGCCCCAGCAGCCGCCACAGTGCGCTCGTCATACCATGGAATCAAAATCGCCACCCCGCCTGCACTGGGACGGTCCGTCCCCGAAAAATGTATCTTGTAGTTCACGTTAAACTGTTTCAAGTAGTTGGTCAATGAGATCTCGAAGCCATGGACCTCTTGAATGATAACAACGTTACGTTTGCGAAGAAGGTCAGCCACTATTGCAATTTTACGGCGACGCCGAGCAGGATCCCGACGTAGCAGAAGACCGTGGGCGTTCCAGCAGACAATGCCGACGTGATGCGTAGATGCCTGGAGTTCCCACGGTGCGAAGCGCTGATCAGGAACACGTCCAATCTGATGTGTCAATCTCCTCCCATAGATTTTTGAATTGAGTACTAACTGCTTGCCAATCAATGCCGAGCCGTTCTGCAGCCTGCGTGTCCCATGCCAGTTTCGTAGCTTCCTCAGGGCCTTGAACCTGTACCGAGACGATCGCTGTCTGGCCGATGTAGACCAGTCCTTTAGGTCTCCGTGCCCAGCACTCTGTAGAACGCATGCTAGCCACCGTCGAAGACGCCGCAGCTGTCCGAACCAGTCCCAGCAGCTTCTTGGTCTGGACCTCCTTCCGAATGTCCTTCGCATTCTTATCAGGGTTGACGTACAAGGCGACCCGAGCTCCACTGACAGCGAGCACCTCAAATTGGCGCCAGCCTTGATTATTGGGCAGCTTGAGTGATGTCTGCAATGCATTGGCTCGGGCAATTCCAGCAGCTCCTCCGATGCACTGCAGAATGAACTTCTTCTGCGGGGTGTCGCCAACCAATCGCAGCTGGTCCCTGGAGACACTGGCCGCCTGCAACCATTCATCAAGTGCATTGAGTATGTCATTCGGAGCAGCCGCCACATCGCAGGACAGGATGAAGACCGAGGGGTCGACGGTGCGGTTCCACTCCATGAGCTTGGCAACGTCGATGGGTGCAGCCACCTGCTGCTCGGCGATGGCCAGGGTGTCCTGAAGCTGCTTGACCGACGCCTTGAGGGCCTCTTGCTCTTGGCTGAGCTCCTCATTCTTGGCTTGAACCACTCGAAGCTGGGCCTGTTGCCTGTCGAGGCGCTCCGCGTGGGGCTGGAACTGCCTTGCCACCATCGTGCCCAACTCCTCACGTACAGACAGCATCGTGTCCTGGAAGGTGGTCTCCATGTATTTGGCCATATGGCCTCTGAACTGCTCCATGTGCTTGTTAATGATACTGTCCGCAGCGCCTCCATCTGAGCCACCGCTGGGCGCGCTGGCAGCCGTCGAGACGCCGGTGGGAGGAAGTCCTGCTGCAGCTCGATGATGATTCCAGGGGTCCTGTTCTTGAAGATCGTCTCGCTCTCCCGCACGATGAGACCTGCGTTCACCACTCCTGCTCTTGGCGTCAGCGTCCTCGTCGCCGCCGCCAGGACCAGCGCGGCCGCGGAGGCCCATGGAAGCAGAGAAGAGAAATGCGTGGTGGGAAGGTGTCCGCTGGCACACGACGTGCCAGAAATCCTTAAGAAAGGTTGCCCGCTCTCGGCGCAGTCCCCCGCTACTGCTGCAACGGGACGGAGGGGCCTTGAGCCA
>CAUYUJ010015160.1:554480-561980 GCA_963575745.1 Prorocentrum cordatum
GAAAAGGTTTGAACAAAAACGAAAGCGGTTAGGTGAGTGTCGAAATCCGCCCAGCCAATCTGACATGCGGAACACAGCGCCTCAGTTTCGGGGATCTTGAGGGCCAGGGCAAAATGTGAATTCACATTGTGGGGACAAGCAACATGTGAAGTCACATTCTGGGAAAAAAAAAGAAAATGTGAATTCACAGCTTGGGAAAAAAACTGAGAATTCACAGTATGGGGAAAAGAACATATGAGTTCGCATTTTGGGAAAAAAGTAAATGCACATGTCGGGAGAATCGCGGGACCCATTCCAAACCTGTCTTGGGGGTCGACAAGTCACTGTTTAGGAACATACGCGATCATTAATCGCACAATCAAGACACACCTGCACTCCACTTCGCCGCCCCACGCGCGATATGCAAGAACGCCCGCGCGCATGAAGGATCATGGATGGACGGCGCGTTTGCCCGCGCGGGCAACGCGCGGGCAACGCGGGAGCACGAACGACTGGCCCTCCATGACCACCAACATTGGATGCCAATCGTACTCGATCACAAACATAAGCGATACATTGAGCATACATGAGCCATTCCGCCCCCTTTGAAGGCCCCCTGTTGCAGACCCCGGCTTCAGCCCGTTTAGAATTGTATGGGGGGCGCGTTTGGACCACATGTCTGGTGAGGCGGGCGGGCTTGGAAGTTGAAGGTGTCGTTTGTCTTTCGGGCTTTTTTGGTTCTTGGTATGGCGTTCAGAGAAAGTGTTCCGAGCCTGTGGTAGTAATAAAACTAATTGCAAGGATGTTAACAGTGGTAGTAGCAGTAGTAGTAATAATAATGATAACTGAAGGTGGTGGTGGTGGAAGGGGTGGCAGTGGCAGTGGTATGATAGTAGCAGCAGCAGCGGTAGTAGCAGCAGCAGCAGCAGTAGTAGTAGCCGTCGTCGTCGTCGCAGTAGTAGTCGTAGAACTAGTAGCCATAACAGTAATAGTAGTAGTAATGATAATGATAGTCGTAGTAATAGTAGATGCAGCAGTAATAACAATAGTAATGGTAATACTAGATGGTGGTGATAGTAGTGGTAGCAGTAGTAGTAGTGGTAGTAGTAGTAGTAGTAGTAGTAGTAGTAGTAGTAATGCAATAGTAGTGGCAGTAGTCGTTGTACTTAGTAGTTCGTAGTTAGTAGTTAGTAGTAGTAGCAGTATTAGTAGCAGCAGTAATAGTAGTAGTAGTAGTAGTAGTAGCAGTAGCGGTTGTAGTTGCAGTAGTAGTAGTAGTAGTCGTAGTCGTAGAAATATTAGTGAGTGATACTAGAAGTAGTAGTAGTAGTAGTAGTAGTAGTAGTTGTAGTAGTAGTAGTAGTAGTAGTAGTAAGCGTAGTCGCAGTAGTAGTGGTAGAAGTAAACATAGTAGCAGCAGTACTAGTAATCGTAATAGTAGAACTAATAGTAATTGTGGTGGTAGTCGTAGTAGCAGCAGTAGTGGTAGCCGTCGTAGCCTCCGTAGTACTAGTAGTAGTAGCAGAAGTAGTCGTAAGAACAGTAGAAGTAGTGATAGTAGTAATAGTAGTAGCAGTAGTGGTGGCCGTAGAAGTAGTAGTAGAAATAGTAGTAGTAGTAGTAGTAAGAAGAATAGTAGAAGTAGTGGCAGTACTAGTAGTGGTAGTAGTAGTAGTAGTAGTACTAGTAGTAGTAGTAGTAGTAGTAGTAGTAGTAGTAGTAGTAGTAGTGGTTGTAGTCGCAAAAGTAATAATACTAACCGCAGTAGTAGAATCAGTGGTAGTGGTAGTAATGATAGTGATAGTAATAGTGAAAGCAGTAGTAGTAGTAGTAGTAGTAGTAGTAGTAGTAATCGCAGTAGTATTAATAGTAGTAGTAGTAGTAGTAGTAGCAGTAGTAGTAGTAGTAGTAGTAGTAGTACTATTCGTAGTCGTAGTCGTAGTCGTAGTCGTCGTCGTAGTAGTAGTAGTAGTAGTGGTGGTAGTAATAGTACCAGTAGTTGTAGTAGTAGTCGTCGTCGTCGTCGTCATCGTCGTCGTCGTCGTCGGCGGCGTGGTCGTCGTCCTCATCGTCGTCGTCGCCGTCGTAGTAATATAGTGGTCGCGGCGGTGGTAGTGGCACCGCGGGAAAGACCAAGTAGGCCCAATCATGGCCTGACGGGGCCCCGAAACGCTCCGGAGAGGCCCCAATAACACCTGAAGAGACATCGAAACAAAAAAAACTGAAGAGGCCCCAGGAGTTTCTTCAAGACGCTTCTGAAAGGTCCCGAAAGACTCTCAAGAGGCCCCACGAAGCTCCAAAGAGACCCCCCGAAAGGATTTAAACTGCCCCAAAGGGCCCAGAATATCCTCAACGTAGTGGGATTTAACCAAAATGTCCGCCAGCGCCCATATTCTCTTTCTCTTCCGTGTCCTCCCCCTCCTCCTCCTTTTCCTCCTCTTCCTCCTCCTCCTCCTCATGTTCCTCCTCCTCCGTTTCCTCCTCCTCACGTTCCTCCTCCCCTTTTCCCCCTCTGCTCCTGCATGTTCCCCTCCTCATGTCGCTTACCAGGCGCGGAACGCGTCCTTATTCGGCAACAACATCGCCTTGAGGCGCACCGACACCCAATCGAGATCCTCCGCTGACGGCGGGCTGGAGAAAGTCAAGTCGCTGTTTCGTTGTAGCAAGGAGAGAACGAGGAATGGGATGCAAGAAATGAAGGTGAAGGTAGAAAAACTAGAACGTGGAACCCCTTCGCGATCGACCCTGCGTTTGCCACTTCGCTCCCCGCCAGATTGACATTCGGCTTTGGACTCGCGCGGGCCCCGGGACGGCAACTGCTGATGAATCCTGTCACGCCTGTGTTGCCCAACGCCTAGTGCCCACCTTGAATCTGGAGGGAAGGGGGGGGGGCGGAGTCAAAACTTTCACGTGTTTGTCTCTCTTCGGAATGAGGAGGCTGGGAGAGGATAGTCAGAACTCCCAAGTGCTTTCAGGATACATGCTCATTGCCAGCCAGCCTTCGGCCTCATATGAAGAGGAACGCCGCAGAGACTCCATCGCAAAAACTGTAGGTCGTGAGTCGACATGGCGACAATGGCGAATTGCGTGCTAGACAGGACCGCTCGTCAGGGCCACGTGGGGACTCCGAAAGTGGAAAGGACAGGAGAGAGGAAGAGGCCCCACGGGGTTTCAACGGCCACCGGAAACGCAGGGAAGCTGGAGACACATCGGCCGAATGTCCGGTGACACCAAACACGCGGCACGGCGGTCGGAAAAAGGATATCCCGTTCGACGTCGCTACACTAACTCATGAAATCTGGAGGACGCGTTCCGTGGGCAATACCGATATACCTGCGTCAGTAAAAAAATATGGTGTGAAGGAGACTTGTGGGAAAAGTGCTGCTCAGTTTTGTCTGGGCCAGGACGGCCCATCATGTGTAAGGTGATGAAAGGGTAGCGAACTATGATAAAGCGGGCGGGTGTGTTTGACCGCGATCCGCTGTTGCATAAACGCACACACGAACTGCTGCAATACGACATGCAGAATTCCACATTACCGTCCTCACCTCTACGCATACTTTATCCCTTCATCATGTCCGGCGTTCCCTCCAACGCTATTCGATCCTGCTTGGCGATTGTGTTGTGCATTGATGTAATATACGATGTGGTGACAACTACAATGGTTTCCTGAGGACCCGACAGATTTTCGCAGCAACCTACTCAATGAACACTCCTCCTGGTGTCATTCGCGTTCCTCTCGGTGTCTTCGGGCATCCGGAGAAAGCCACAAGGAACCTTGAGGGTTTCCTGGACATAAGCCAAGAAGGTACCCGAAAGGAACCCAAATATGGTCCAGCGCAAACCCCCAAAGAGACCAGACGTTTGAGATGAAGTGAACTGGAGTTCACTGAAGCAGACTGGGCTAGACTGGACTGAACTGGGGTGGACGCTGTTCCACTTTACTCTGCTCTACCCTATTCTACTCGACTAGCTTCGAAGGCACAGTACCCTACCACAATTCGACTCTACTCGACTCTGCTCGATTCTACTCTACTCTATCCTACTCTTGCACCTACTCTACCCAACTCTGTCCCTGTTCTACTATACTCTGCTCTAAGACACTCTCCTCTACTCTACCCTGCGCACCTCAACTCTACACTACTTTACGCTACTCCTGTCCATCCGGTTATAATATACCATCTACCCTGGCCCTGCTCTGAACTACTTTGCCTACTCTACTCTGTTTTGCATTGTCCGACCGTGCACGATCTACCAAATTCTACGCCACGCCAAGTGTACTCTACTCCAGTCCTGCTCCACAATAGCCTAACTCACTTGTTGCTACAGAATTGTGCTCAGGGTCAATCGGCCAGAAGTTGGCAATCGGTCGGCGGCATTTACCCTCGCCCACACATGGCCAGCCCTTGGAAGACGCGTGGCCGACGACGGTGGCGCACTCGCGAGCATGCTCGCACTTGCCATCGTTGTAGCACTCCTTGGCTGCGTCGCACTCCTGGCGGAAGTAGCCCCCGATTTTCCAGCGCGTTCACGGCGCCGGTGTCGTCATAGATCAATTCCTGGTGCGAACACCACCTTGTTTCCCAATGCCTTCTGGGCACATGTGCTGGCGACTCCCATCGGCCATCCAGTGCGCATGTAGCTCCGTCATGTTGCTGTTCAAGTGGATCTCCGCTGCCGCCCCGCATTCACACTAACAGCCCCCAGCAACAAATCCCCCGCTGAGGCGAAGCGCGCACTCTTCGCGCGCAGATTCGTCGACGCGCGAGCGGGCGAAAATGTCGCTCTCCTCGGCGCCAATAGACTGATCCTGAAAATGACGTTCCCGCCATGACACGGTGCAGATTTGCCACTAGCCAACTATTAGTTAAAGTGTGTAGGTCCTCCCGAATCACCGGAAGGGTGGGAAGCTCAGCGGGATATGTGACGCAAATTTCAGGGAGGCAAGACGCGCCGACGGCGTCTTGGCTCAAGCCGGTTAGTGAGAAGCCTCACGCAGAGTGCTACCCGCGGCGGCCCAGCTTCCAGCCATATTCTCCATATCAGGACGAATGAGTCAGTCACCACGACGACGCTCTACATCGTCAACCTCCTCTTCATATCTTTCCCCTCGTGCCTGATCAGCTCGAGGGTGCGTGCTGCGGCTGTGTTTCACCGGCGGACGCGCTGGCCTTTCCTGACCTCCTCTACCAGACTGCGGAGGAGGGGCGCGTGGAAAATAACTTGGTAGCGGAGCAGGTGCGATCTCGCACCTGCTCCCAATACGCGAGTGCTGAAAGTCGTTCACGAACGTACGGACAGTATGACACCCTGCGCGACATCATGGCGAACATGCCTCAGGGAGCGGGGCCAGCAGCGGGTTTCATCATGCAGTCGAACACAAAAGGTGCCACCGAGCTGGGATCCCAGTCGTGAAGCAGCCTACCCACTACGAGATTGGATCACGGACGTTCGCATGTGGGAGGCGATGACGGATACTCAACCGCGCTCGCTGGCACCGGCAGTGGTTCTGCAACTCGGGGGTCTGGCACGTGCGATATGCAGGAAAATGCCGCCTGAACAGTTACAAGATGGAGTTGATATGGGCCTTCGAGACGGCAATGGAAATCGATGGTAATCTGGAGCGGATCTTCTGATACATGGGCTGCGACGAAAGTTTGTGCCGCTGGAGGTAGAGACCGCTATCACGAGTGTGACAGATCTGGTGGCTTTTCGACGCAGGCCAGGAGAACCGATCGATCAAGCTTTGACAAGGTTCGACCCCTTGAAGTTTAAGGCGGAGCACCTCGGCAATTTTCATATGGGGGTGCCGAATCTGGCGTGGATGTTGCTGAACTCGCTAGGCATACCTCCACCACAGTGGGCTCAGTTTCTTGCGATGACCAGATAACTTACCATCGAATGAGGCGGAGTTCACGGCGATGATCTTTTTCATCAGGCGACAACTTCATTTTTACGAACGGAGTGGATTGGTACATGAAGCGCATCCGTCCCGACAGCAGCATCACTACACGAACCAGGCGAACGGCACCACCGATCAGTTCTTCTTCTCGGACACCGGCCAACAGCAGCAAGACGCGGGCACTCAAGCAGGACCTCATCATCAGCAGCCATACTTCCCGGGAGCAGCGTCGTCCTCCTTCAGTGGGAACTCACAGAGCTACAGTGGAGATGGTTGTTGGTGCAGCTCGTGTCAGAAGGTGTTCTACAACCGAGAAGATCCGGACACGACCGAGACCAGCGAGGACGATGGCGAGGCGCTGGCGGAGACTACGACTCAGCTTGGACCTACAATGACGGATGACGATTTGTATGAGATCTACGCGCTGACGAAGAAGCACTGGCGTCGTCGCACCGACCGACCTCCTCGTAAGCATCGATACTCGAGCAAGAGCACAGGAAAAGGCAAGAAAGGTGTCCAATTTCAGCGCAGCAGTGGATGGTCATTCTTGTCAGAAATCGGTGATGGAGCTCTTTGTCCCAACTGTACTTGGAACACGCGGGAGTACTACAAGGTAAGGGGCAAGGGAGAGAAGACGACCCCTCGCGGCGCTAACGGACAGCCTTTGAAGTGTGACCACTGCGGAAGCGACAAGCATCTGTGGCGGAAGTGCGACGCTCCAGGAGCCGATGATTATCGCAAGCGCCAGGCCATCTCCGGCGGCAAGGGCTACATGACGAGCGGCAGCGAAGCGGACAAGGCGGCTCAAGAGCAAGGCGGCATTTAACCGGCGAGTGCTCTACAGCAGTGGCAGCAGCTCACGGGACAGCCGCCGGCGCCTGCAGCGACGCGTCACTTCTTCATGACACCGATGGCAGAGGCAAAGTACGAGGATGACTACTGCCCGGAGGTGCTCGACCAGAACCAGATCGAGGACGAGATGAAGGAGGGCTCGCGCCTGTGCGGGTCGCCTTCCCGGCCAGGCACTCTTCTTGATGAAGATGCTCGCCGCGATTGCACTTCGTCAACCTCGTGGGATCTGCTCTCCATGCCTCCGGAATACGCGTCGATCGGCCACGAGACCATGCAGATGATTGAGCAGGCTCGGGATCGTATGATTCAGGATCCGATCGACTCCGACCACCACCTCGAGACCGACCAGGACACCTCAGCCGTGAAGTGTTTCGTGGGCCCCGTATTTGAGAGGTACGGTGAGACGAGGCAGGTGTTCTTGGAAGCTACGAGGATCGAGGGCATGGAATGTTTGTTGATCGACCCGGGAGCCTACGACAAGTTGGTAGGCGACCGCTGGGTCGAGGGCCAGGGTAAGCCGGCAAGGAACGCGAAACTGGAGCCGATGCAGACGGAGATAGACAAGGCCATTGGCGTGGAGGGTGTCGGAGCTAGCGCTCAGATCGCGAAGGATGAGATCAAAATGCCTGGTGTAGCGAAGGATGTGCAAGGCAAGACACATCAGATCGAGTACCAGGCGCCAGTGCTCCCCAACTCCGACATTCCGGCCCTCATGGGGCAACGCAGCCTCGAGCACAACAGGACGGTGCTCGACATGATCAACCGCA
>CAUYUJ010015160.1:564480-569175 GCA_963575745.1 Prorocentrum cordatum
CTCCTCCCCACCACGCCACGCCCCCGACTCCTCATTGCCATTCACATCTTCCCTGTTATTTTCCTCCTCGGTTTCCTCCTGAGCCTCCCTCTGCTGTTCCTGCTCCTCCCAGTGCCCTCTTTTCTCCTCCTCCTCCTCCGCCTCCGCCTCCTCCTCGTCCTCATCCTCCTAGTCCTCCGCGCAACCCGCCCAGTTGTCGCACCCTCTTTCTCCACCTCCTCCCCGTCCTCCTTCTCATGCCGGGTCCGCACTGCCACAGTTGAGATGGTTCTCGATTAGGACGTTGGAAATATCCTGGCCCCGTCGCTTCGGCGCAGCGGAAATACGAAAGGATATGGCAGCTCTCAATGCGTGATGCGGACAAGCAAGTTCGCGCTCGTGCACGTTTTCATACTCGTGAACGGTAACTGTTTCTGCGCTATGTGAAGCGGTGTGATATGATTATGATCCTCCGCCCTGCCCCATCCACATCCTTCGTCCTCCTGTTCCTGCGCATCCGCCTCCTGATACTCCTCTGAAAACCCGTTCGTTGATTCGGGCCGGTCACGCGCGTGACCGGGGAGGGGGGTTCGTCGCGCCGGTCACGCCACGAGGGGGGTGCGCCTGTGGTGCCGCAACATGCACGTAAGCACCGCAATGCGCCTGCGAAAAACAATTGCCTGCGACCCGACAATCACGACTTGCCTGTGACCAGCGCGGGCAAAGCTTGCGATCCGATCAACACGACGTGCACGTGAACACCACAATGCTTTTGAAGAGCACAACGTCCGTGAAGACCACAGCGCCTGTGAACATCAAAGCTCCTGTGAACACAGCGCCTTCGAACACCACAGCACCTGCGAATACAAATGCCGCATCGCTGTTACACACTACATAGCCAGAAAACGCCACAGCGCTTGTGAACACAACGACGCCTGTGCACAAAGCGCCCGCGAGCACCGCAGAGCCTCGGGACCGGCGGCAGTGCGCACGCAATAGCAGTAGCAGTAGCAGTAGTACCAGTAGTAGCAGAAGTAGTAGTAGTAGTAGTAGTAGTAGTACTACTACTACTACTACTACTACCACTACTACTACTCCTACTACCGCTACTACTACTACTACTACTGCTACTACTACTACTACTACAACTACAACAACGACACTACTACAACTACAAATTACGACAACTACTACTACAACCACTACTCACTAAACTAACTACCACCAAACCACTAACTACTACTTACACAACTACTACTACACGACTACTACACTACTACTACTACTAAGTGAATACTATTAGTCCGTAGAACAAGTATTAACAGAAATAAGAAAGTAAGTATTTAATATAAGAAGTATAGTAGTAGTAGAATTAGTATCAGTAGTAAGTGTAGTAAAAGTATAGTAGTAGTAGTAGTAATAGTAAGTAAGTAGTAGTAGTAGTAGTAAGTATTAGAAAGTAGTAGCAGTAGTTAGTATTAGTAGAAGAAGTAATAGAAGAAAAGTAGTATTAGACGAAGTAGAAGTAGTAAGAAGATGCAGTAGAAGTAAGTAAGTAGGAGTATTAGTAGCATAAGTAATGTAAGTAGATGATAATAATAATACTAGTAAAAGTGTAGTGGTAGTATATAGTAGTAGTAAGTAGTAGCAACAGCAGTAGTAGTAGTAGTAGTAGTAATAATCGTCGCAGTAGTCGTAGTAGTAGTAGTAGTAGTAGTAGTAGTAGTAGTAGTAGACGCAGTAGTAGTAGTAGGAGGAATCGCAGAAATAGCGGTAGTATTATTACTAGCGGTAGTACTAGTAGTAGTAGTAGTCGTAGTAGTGGAAGTGAAAGAAGACGTAGCATAAATAGTAGCAGTAGCAATACGAGTAGTATTCGAAGTAGTCGTACTAACAATAGGAGTAGTAACCGTATTTGTAATAGTTTTAGTAAAGGATCGTATGAGTAGTAGAAGTAGTAGTAGTAGTAGTAGTAATATTAGTAGTAGTAGTAGTAGTAGTACGAGGTAGGTAGCAGGTAGTAGGAAGTAGGAAGCAGGTCGCAGGTCGTAGGACGTAGGTCGTAGGTAGCAGGTAGTAGGTAGTAGTAGTAGTAGTAGTAGTAGTAGTAGTAGTAGTAGTACTAGTAATAGTAGTAGTAGTAGTACTAGTAGTAGTAGTAGTAGTAGTAGTAGCAGTAGTGGTAGTAGTAGTAGCAGTAGTGGTAGAAGTAGTAGTCGTAGTAGCAGTAGTAATAATAGAATTGCAAGAGCAATCGTAGTAGTAGCAGCAGCAGTGGACGTAGTATTCATCGTAGTAGTAGTAGCAGTAGTAGTAGCATCAGTAGTAGTAGTAGTAGTCCTCGTACTAGTAGTAGTAGTAGTAGTAGTAGAAGTAGTAGTAGTAGTAGTAGTTGTAGTAGTAGTAGTAGTAGTAAGAGTAAGGGAAATAATACGTATAACAATGCAAATACAAGTATTAGTAGTAGTAGCAGCAGTAGTCGTAGTAATAGTAGTGATAGTAGTAGTAGTAGTAGTAGTAGTAGTAGTAGTAGTAGTAGCACTAGTAGAAGTAGTCGTAGTAGTAGTAGTAGTGAGGATGGCAGTAGTAGGACGTAGTAGTAGTAGTAGTAGTAGCAGTAGTCGTCGCAGTAGTTGTTGTTGTAGTAGTAGCAGCAGTAATCGTAGTAGTAGTAGTAGTTGCTGTAATAGTAGTAGTAGTAGTAGTGGTAGTAGTAGTAGTCGTAGTAGTAGTAGTAATAGCAAACGTAGTCGTAGTCGTAGCCGTAGTCGTAGTATCCGTAGTCGTAGTCGTAGTCGTAGTCGTAGTCGTAGTAGTAGTAGTAGTAGTAGTAGTAAAAGTAGTAGTAGTCGTAGTAGTAGTAGTAGTAGTAGTAGTAGTAGTAGGTAGTAGTAGTAGTAGTAGTAGTAGTAGTAGTAGTAGTAGTAGTAGTAGTCGTAGTAGTAGTAGTATCGTATAGTATTAAGCAGATATAGTAGTCGTAGTCGTAGTCGTAGTCGTAGACTCATAATCCTAGTACGTAGTCGTTTCTTAGTCTTAAGTCGTCAGCCGTAGTCGTAGTCGTAGTCGTAGTCGTAGTCGTAAGTCAGTAGTCGAAGGCGTAGTCGTAATTGTTAGTATATATATATAGTATAAGTAATTAAAGTAGTAGTAGTTAAGTAAGTAGTTAGTACGTTAAAAGTAATATATAGGTAGTAGTAGTAGTCGTAGTAGTATAAAGAACAAAACAATATAAATAGTAGTAGTAGTAGTAGTCGTAGTAGTAGTAGTAGCAGTAGCAGTAGCAGTAGCAGTAGTAGTAGTAGTAGTAGTAGTAGTAGTAGTAGTAGTAGTAGTAGTAGTAGTAGTGATAGTCGTAGTCGTTACCCTAGCCCGCCCAACCAGCCAGCCCAACCAACCCACCCAGCCCACCCGGCCCAACCAGCCCAACCAGCCAAACCAGTCGTCCAACCAGCCACCCAGCCACCCAGCCCAACCAGCCCAACCAGACCAACCAGCCACCCCGCCACCCTGCCAACCCGCCCACCCCCGTGCCCTCCGTCACCGCCGAGAGGGGAGGGAATTGTTTCTTACCAGCGAAAGCCCGTAAACTAGCCCTCCCGGGGACCAGCGGGACAGCGGGGAGGGGGCAAACAACACCGTACTATGCAGGACCGGGATTCCGGCGGGGGGACCGCAAAGTCGGTTCCGGGCCTCAAATGTGACACCGTCGTCATTTTTCACCCTTCACCGCGCCCACTTTCTCAACGGGAAGGCTCTTATCCTTGAAACTGTCGTCAATTTTGAGGCCCCCCGCGTGGCTTCTTAGAGAGCCGCCAGGAGGCTCCAGGAGGCCTCAGGAGGCCACAGGAAACTCCAGGAGATTTCAGGACGCCCCGGGAGGCCTTGGGAATCCCCAGGAGTGTCTAGGACGCTCCAGGAGGCCCCAGGATGCCCCGCAAGGTCCCACGACGCGTCAGGAGGTCCCAGGACGCTGCGGGCGTATCCTGAAGGATCCAGACAGTCCACGAACGCTTGGGACGCCCCTGGAAGGCTCAGGATAACACCCCCGGAGTAGGTCTCAGGAGGCCACAGGAAAGCTCCCGGACGCCGCTCCCCTAGGAGGCCATCGGGATTCCTACAAGGCCCCCTGAGGTCCCATGGTCCATCACGCCTAGGGAGGGGGAGGAGGCCCAGGCTGCCCCGCGAGGTCCCACGAGGCCCCAGGGATCTCCAGGACGCCCCAGGGCGCTCCAGGAGACCCCAGGAGGCTCCAGGAGATTCCAGGAGGCCCCAGGACGCTCCAGGAGGGCCCCAGGAACGACCCACACAGTCCCAGAACGCGTAGGACGCCCCCGGCAGGGGTTAGGGCACCCCAGGAAAGCCCTGGGGGGTTCCAAAGGTTTAGACGTTCGGCGGTAGCCGACACATGATGACCTGAGACAATAACTACGACATCATACAGAACTACAAATTCGAACCTACTTTACACAGCGGAGTGGAGAAGAGGATACATATGGCTTCATGAGACACGTGCGACATGAAGGAGAGCAATGAAACGGCGCAGCCAACATACAGAATGTGCACTCCTGGGGACTGCAGGCGGCAAGCCTACTGGGCCACAGAGTGACGCCCGAATATGTAGACTTTGTCCAAGTGGCTTCTACTCCCGCAGTAGTAGTAGTAGTAGTAGTAGTAGTAGTAGTAGTAGTAGTAGTAGTAGTAGTAGTAAGCATT
>CAUYUJ010015160.1:569275-574275 GCA_963575745.1 Prorocentrum cordatum
TAGTAGTGGTAGTAGTCTCAGTAGTAGTAGTAGTAGTAGCAGTAGTAGTAGTAGTAGTAGTAGTAGTAGTAGTGGTAGTAGCGGAAGTAGTAGTAGTAGTAGTAGTAGTAGTAGTAGTAGCAGTAGTAATGTAGTCGTAGTAGTAGAAATATTACTAGTAGAAGTGGTAGTAGTAGTAGTAGTAGTAGTAATAGTAGTAGTAGTCGTCGTCGAAAAAGTAGTAGTAGTAGTAGTAGTAGTCGTAGCAATAGTAAAAGTAGTAGTAGTAGTAGTAGTAGTAGTAGTAGTAGTAGTAGTAGTAGTAGTAATAGTCGTCGTGGTAGTCGTAGCAGCAGCAGTAGTAGTAGTAGTAGTAGTAGTAGAGGCAGTAATAGTAGGAGTAGGAATAAGAAAAAATAGCGGTAGTATGATAAATAGCGGTAGTACTAGCAGTATTAGTAGTCGTAGTAGTGGAAGTAGTAGAAGAAGTAGTATACGTAGTAGTAGCAGCAGTAGTAGTATTCGAAGTAGTCGTAGTAGCGATGGTCGTAATAACCGTAGTCGTAATAGTGTTAGTAGTGAAAGTAGTATAAGTAGTAGTAGTAGTAGTAGTAGTAGTAGTAGCAGTAGTAGTAATAGTAATAGTAGTAGTAGTGGTAGTAGGAGTAGTAGTAGTAGGTAGTCGGTAGTCGGTAGTAGGTAGTAGGTCGTAGGTCGTAGGTCGCAGGCAGTAGGTAGTAGGTAGTAGTAGAAATAGTAGTAGTAGCAGTAAAAGTGGTAGTAGTCGTAGTAGCAGTAGTAGTAGTAGTAGTGGTGGTAGTAGTAGTAATAGTAGTAGTAGTAGTAGTAATAGTCTAGTAGTAGTAGTCGTCGTCGTCGTCGTAGTAGTAGTAGTAGTCGTCGATAAAATAGTAGTAGTAGTAGTAGTAGTAGTAGTAGTAGTAGTAGTAGTAGTAGTAGTAGTAGTAATAGTCTAGTAGTAGTAGTCGTCGTCGTCTTAGTAGTAGTATTAGTCGTCGAAAAATAGTAGTAGTAGTAGTAGTAGTAGTAGTAATAGTAGTAGTAGTAGTAGTAGTAGTAGTAGTAAAAGAAATAGTCGTTATTGTAATCGTCATGTTCGTCGTCCTTAAAATCGCCGTTGTCATCCTCTACATCGGAGTCACCATCTGAATCGTCGTCATCGACAGCATCGTCGTCGTCAGCGTCGTCGTGATCGTCGTCATCGGAATCGTCGTCGTGCTCCTCTTCCTCCTCCTCCCCCTCCTCCTCCTCCTCCTCCTCCTATTTTCTTGCCCTGGACACGGCCCCTTGCATTTGAGCCCGCAGTGCCTGCGCACGCCACACCGACTATGAACACCGCAACGTTCATAAACTACACAACGGCCGTGTGCGCTTTCAGTGCCCGTATACACCACTCTGCACGGGCAACTGCGAGCGCCACGCTCCGACCGCCGCGCCAATGCCTCTCAGCAACAGAACAAAACTGCGTCCCTGAGAGCACCACGCGGCAAGCACGCAAACGCCGCTTTCCCTGGCGAGTGCCACAGCGCCCCTGAGCACAGCAACATGCCTCTGAACATCGCAATAGCCTGGACGTCCGCGGTCGCCACCGGACGACCGCCGCGACGTGACTACAGGTGGGGGGGGCGCGTGATCGCCGGGGGCTTTTCCGAACGGGCTCTAACCACATCCTCATCCCACGCCTCGCTTTGCAAAGCGCAGCGAACAACGCAAGTCCGCTCGTGATCGTTGGAACCCGTCCAGGATGCGATGGAGGGACGAGGAGGGAAGGAGGGCCTCCCCTCCGACGACACGAAACATGCTTGACGCAGTAGGCGCCCCCGGACCCTCGAACACATCAGCATGACCAGATGCACATCCCGCGTAACAGCTTGGTCCCAAGGCCCGACACGGGCCTCCAGCTGACCAAAATGGGGAGAGTCCAGCAGTCACGATTTCGCCGTCACGCCGTCTCTGAGGGGACGAGGAAGGGGAGGGAGGGAGGAGAAGGACCACGAGAAGGAGGAGAGAAGGAGAAGGGGGAGGAGGGAGGGGGGGGGAAAGGGGGGAGGACGTGGACGGGAACGTGGAGGAAGCCAAAGGGGAGGACGAGGACGTGGAGGAAGTCGGGGAGAAGGAGAAAGCGATTGTCGGAGCGGAGGTGGCCCATTTGAGGCGCCGTGGCCGTGGGCGGCGCCTTCACCAACTGGCTGTGCGCCTCGAAGTCCCGCGAATCGCGGGGGTCGTCGTCGTGCTGCGACTCAAAAAACTGGGTCTTGCCCCCGTCCAATTTCAACTGAACGCAGTGGTTGTCCTCGCTGTCGAAATGGACCTGGCCCGCAGACTCACCTGACTCAAGCTGGGAGGGAATGAGGAGGATCAGCAGTAGCAGGAGGAAGAGGTGGAGGAAGAGGAGGAGCAGGGGGAGGGAGGGAGGGAGGGCGGAAGGTAAGCACGAGGATGCGCACTCGATGCAGAACAATGTGACCTGCACGCTGCAGGGGCCCACAAAAAGGCTGGGAGTCTCAAGACTCGCGAGACCGCCAGGGGATCGCGGGGACACGATTCGACGATCAGTAGTGCCACTGCGCCAGCACAGCCAAGCTACGACTATCAGGCAGGCTAGCTAAGGAACGGAGCCCATCTCTGGCCGAGTGACACGCTGACGGGCTCCCAAGGGCGGTTAATCATTGGTACTTCCATCCCGAGCCAAGCCCGAAGTTGCCCCCCAAGAGGTCCCAGGACAGCCCCCACAGGCCAAAAGTCACCAACACGCAAGAGAAGACATACGGATAGCCTCCCTGGAGGAGGCCCTTCCAGCTCATTCGATCTCCTCCCTCGTACCCTGCTCGTGTTCCTACTGATGTTCATCCTCCTCTACCGCCGTCCTCTCCTCCACCCTCCCTCCTCCTCCTCCTCCTCCTCCTCCTCCTCCTCCTCCTCCTCCTCCTCATCCTCCTACTTACCCTCCTCATCATCACCATAATCATCATCATTATCATCGTCATAGTCATCATCATCAACATCATCATCACCATCATCACCATCATCATTATCATAATCATAATCATCATCATCATCAGCAGCAGCATCATCATCATCATCATCATCACCATCATCGTCACGATCATCGTCATCATCATCATCATCATCATCAGCATCATCATCATCATCAGCAGCAGCATCCTCCTCCTCCTCCTCCTCCTCCTCCTCCCCATCATCATCATTATCATCATTCACGTCCCCCTTGGGGCTGTTGTGGGGCCCTGTGGGGCCTCCGCGGGGTCATCTTGGGTCTGTCTTGCAGCTTATTGTGGCCACCCGGGGCCCTAGGGCCGTCCTGGAGCTTTCCTCTGGATATATCGGGACGTTCTTGGGCCGCCTTGGGCCGTCCTGCTGCCGCGGGCAGCCGGCGCGCCGTTCTTGTACACCTTGACCACCCCCACCTTCTTCTTCTCGCCGTTCTTGCCGCGCTCGATCATGGTGCACCTCCTCAGCTCGACCTTGACCTTCGCGCCGTCCTTGCCGCTGGTTGTGTTGAACTTCACGACCTGGCGGCTGGCGGGAGAGGGAGAGCGAGCGCCGAGCGCCGCTCCTCCGGCTCACGCCTGACTCGCTGGCGGGGCGGATGACTGACTGACTGTCTGGCTGACTGACTAGCCGACTGAATCGAATTGGCTCGCCAGCGCCATAACGGGCGGGTCGGGTCGGGCGAGCGGACCCCAGTCGCGGGTCGGATCGGGCGGGCGGACCCTGGCGGGCGGGTCGGGTCGGGAAGGCGGCACATCAAATGGTGAATAATGACGCATCGCCGAGTTAGCACCATTACAAACGCCATCACCACCATCACCACCACCACAACCACCTCATCATCATCAGCATCATCCCCAGCATCATCATCATTATCCTCATCATCCTCGTTATCATCATAATCAGCCGATTCATCATCCTCATGATCGTCATCATGATAATCATCAGCAGCAGCACCATCATCATAATCAACATCATCATCTTCGTTATCATAATCATCATCAGCATCATCAGCATCAACTGCATCATCATCAGCAGCATCATCAGCAGTAGCCTCAGTATCATCGTCATCACCATGATCATCATCAACATAATCGTAATATGCAGCTGCTTCACCAAAAAGGTTATAATCAGCATTGCCATGAACCTTATCGGCATCAACAGCGCAATCACCATCAGCATCATCTTCATCAGCATCATTATCGCCATCATCAACACAACATCAGCAGCCTCACGCCAGCATGAGCATCCTCAGCTTGATCAGCTGAATCAGCATCGTCAACATCACCGTCATCATCATCAGCATCATCAGCATCAGCTACATCATCATCAGCATCACCAGCACTATCAGCATCGTCACCATCATCAGCATGAACAGCATCATCATCATCATAATAATCATCACCAGCAGCATCATGCGAATCATCATCACGAGCAGCATCATCAGCAGCACCATCATCATGTGCATCGTCAGCATCATCAGTACCAGCATCATCAACATCATCAGCTTCATCAGCATCAGTATCATCATCATCATCAGCAGCATCATCTGCATCTGCACCATCAACATAATTCACACCATCGTTACCACAATCCCCATCAGCATCACCAACACCATCACCATCATCCACGCAACCATCACCATCAGCATCATCAGCATCATCAGCATCAGCATCATCATCGCCACCATCATCGCCAACATCATCGTGTCCGCCATGGTCATCACCCGTACCATCATCATAGTCAGTATCATCATCATCGCGTTCTTCGTCTCCAGCCTCCGCTCCCCGTCTCCAGCCTCACCCCTGTTACCCACCCATCCCCAAAATAGGTGACCAGCATGACAGCTGTGCGCACACCCCGCGTAGATCATGATCCTCCCCCTTCTGCTCCTCCAAAATATCCTCCTCCTCATCCTCCTCCTCGCCCTCCTCCGCCTCCACCTTGTTCCTGCTCCTGCTCCTGTTCCTCCTCCTCCTCTTCCTCCTCCT
>CAUYUJ010015160.1:581775-654275 GCA_963575745.1 Prorocentrum cordatum
GCAGCTGCGCGGCGGCATTCCCGCCCCCAGTGAGCGCGCCCAAGCCTTCGCCAACATGCAGTGGGGCGCCACCTGGTTCTGCGAGGATTGCCTTATGCATATGCGGGGTGCCCGTCCCAGCCAGGCCCGGATCATCGTCGACAGGGGCGGTCGCGACTTGCCCCCTCAAAAAACGCGTGAAGGAGGCGAGGGGCCGCCTTTTCCTGGGCCCACGACCTCGCAAGCACCCAGGCGGCCCAGCAGTCAGCCCCCGCCCCCCCGCCGAAGGCTGACCTCCCGCGAGAAGCAAGGGCTGCGGGCCCCTCCGACCTCCGCACCTCCCCTCGGCAGCGCCCCCGTCTTCGGCCAGCCACGCGGCGGCCCCGCGCCTCGGGGGCAGACGGACCAGGCAACGTCGACCCACGCAGGAGCAGGTCCACCACCGAATCACTATCCCCCTGCCCCCCCCCAACGACCGCAGGGCAACCTCGCGCGCGCCCCCGACCGCCGGCAGCCGCGGCAACTTGAAGCAAACCTCCACGCGGCGAGGCAGGACTTCATCCGGTGGCCGCCCCGCGGGCCCCTGCAGCCCCCTCCCCACGGCGCGTCGCCAGCACTAGCGAGGGTCGGCCTAAGCGCCAATGGTGAGCGGCAGCTCACGGGCGGAACAGACAGCCGACACTGCGACAGCCCCCCTCCCAGCCTCCTGGATGCCCCCCCTAGCGTTAACCCTCCGGCACGCCCCTGCCTGAATGCGAGGGCCACTGCCACCCGCAGGCGGCCGCGCACATCAATCCTGACAAAACGCCCGGGGGTGCTGACAACGCCATCGCGCACGCCATGGTGGCGTTTGCCCGAGCAGTCTCTCCAGAGGTCGACGAGCGCTGGAGGACGTGGATGGCGAGGAGCGCCGACTCCTCGCTACGCCAGCCCAGGAGAGGCATTGAACCCCTCTCTGACCCCAGAGCTTGGCCCGAAGCGTGCTGCCAGGAGTTTCTGTCCCCATCTACGGGCGACTCCATTCCGCCGTCTGGGATCCCCACGGGAGACCACTGGGGCGGTAAGCGCGCCACCCTGGCCCTCCTGGTTAACCGCCTACATCGACAGAAGATCTCCCATGCCCCCGCTACCTCGCGCAAGGTGCCCGACGATTGGGGTGCGCACCGCAGCAAACGCGACCCCAGAGCGGCTGGGAAGGGGCGAGACCCGGCATGGCACAGCCGGGAGATCTTGCTCGGCTATTTGGAGTCAAAGGGGGCAGCGTCGCCACAACACCCACGCGTGATGGACTTCCGTGCAACTGCAGCAAAGAATGCCTCACGGAAGCCCCCCCCCCAACGATCCCCCGCGAGCAGCAACTGCCAGCCCTCCAGATTCAATGCCCAAGGAAGAGTCGACAGCCCAGCGCCCCTGCGGCAGCTCCCCGCACGCGGAGCAATCCAGACTGCCGCCCCGCCCCAGCGCCGCCGAGGCCAGACGCGGAGCGACGTGCCTCCAGCCAGTCCCGCGCATCCTTAGGGCGCCGAACGGCGCCAGTCCGCGCCAGTGGCAAGGATGGGCGCGCTGAGTCGTCGGAAGCCCCCCCTGAGGCTCCGCGGGGCGGGGCAGGGAGGAGCTCCAGCTCCCGCTTTGCCTCTCGCGAGTTCCCCCGCAAGTGGCTCTGCGACCGGAGTGGGGGGGCCCCCCCGGACAGTCCGGCTAGCGGGCGTTCTGGGAGAAGGCGCAACTCCAGCAACTCCTCCCAGCCAACGGCCAGCGCGCTCCCCCCGTTCGCGCTGAGGCCACACTGGCAGATCAGCCCTTTTCTAACGCCCCGCACACCGCAGAGAAGGAGCCAATGCGCCAAACCCCCTGGGCCAGCGAACAACGCAGCCCAGGCGCGCCCCACAGGTGGCGCGGACGGAGCTCAGCGGAGACCACCCCGTCCCGAAGACGGGAGCCGGCACCACGCCGCCCGCCCCCCTTCGCACTGCCCGCGCCTCAGTCGGACAACAATGACGGGCTCTACAATAAGCCAAGGCACCAGGTGACCTGGTACCATACCTGGAACCGCCGAGCCAGTGCAAGGGGGGACTGGACAGCGGTGATCAACCGCCTCAAAAAAGAATACGGCCCCATGCTGACCATCGGGTAGAATGCCATCTGCGACCAGGAGTCCGAGCCCCACTCCGCCAAAGACCCCGGGCGTCACAACTCTGAATTCTACCAAGGTTTTGTACATGACCTCAGCGAGGTCAGTTGCGACAAACGCAGACTTTGCTTGAAGAAACGCATACGAAACGATTGGCGCGCTGAGTGGTATCGCGAACGTGAAAAGCGGAGGCAAAGCTCTGAGGTCGCGCAAGGCAAAGGGAAGGGTGCCCCGCCGCACGGGAAAGGGAAACGGCGGGCGGACTCCTCTTGGCCTAGCAACGGCCCTTCCCGTCAACGCGGGTCAGCTTCCAGCAGCCACCGCTGGTGGCGTCCAGCCAGCCGCCATATCGCCTCGTCCTGCACTGAGCGTGACATCCCCGCCACGGCAGTGGCCTTTCTGGCCGTTGTCCTCCCCTCCTTGCCTTCGTGGCTTTCCCACGTCGCGCATGTAGTCGGTGCCCCCCCGCATGCCCCGAGTCCTCGCTCGGGGCCTGCCCCCCGCCCTCACCTCCCTGCCCTTGTGGTCGCTTTTCATCGCGCACCTGCTTGGTGCCCCCACCGCAAGCCTCCAGCTCTCGCTCGAGGCATGCCATTTTCTCGCGCCCATGGGGCCCGCCAGCACCTGTGCCAGCGCTCGGCCGCTTCCCGCCGTTGCCGCCCATTCCGGCTTGGCCCTGTCGCAACAGGTTGGCCTGGCCGCCCGCTCGCGACCTCCGGGCCGCCTCCCCAGCCCGCCTTGGGGCGCCCTGCCCTTGGGGCGCCGGCCCTCTGCAGGTTTTGTCCAAGCCCTGCCTGCGGCACCGCTCCGGCCCTTGCCGTGCTTCGCCGGCCGGGCGGGCGACGCTCGTTTCGGTGTCTGACCGCTGTCGCCCCTAGAGGCCCTATAGCACCTCGCCGATGTCGGCTGCTGCTCAGTTGTCTCTCTGCCTCTGGGTCTACCCGTTCGCCCACGTGGCTCGCCGCCCCCCTCTGGACGTGGCCGCCCTGCCCGCCGCCGGCTGGCGTCCGGCGCCGTCGCCCCCCCCCCTTCGTTCTGCCTGCCCTGGGCCCGCTGCTCCCCCATTTGGCGGTGCCCTACTCCTTCTCTGCCCTGGGCTGGGTGCCGCGCCGCGCCCCGCCGGGCCGCCCCTCATTCCGCGATGTCCTAAGTCCGGGCCGAGTTTCTGGGCGCTCGTCTTTCCCTCCCGTCCGCCGCCTTTCTTTGACGGCTCTCGTTCTGCTCTGTGCCGCTCTGGGCGGTGCCACTGCCTACCTTCCGCCCCTCCCACCCGCGCCTCGCAGGCCCGCAGGTCTCGGCTTTTTGTCTCATCCTTGGACCGCGCCTTGGTCCACTGGTTTGGGCACCGCCCCCCTTGGCTTCCATTCGTCTGCTACTGTTCGGTGCCGCTCGGCACCAGCTTCAGCCATGTCCGGCTTAATTCCGAACAGCACCAACTCTTGTACCCGCGGCGCGGTGCCTGCAACTGGGGCTGATTAATCATGGCAATCGCCTTCCGTCTCCTCGCACGCGCCTCGCAGGCCCTCATGTTGCATTGTCCCATCCCTGTGCTGTGCTCGGTCCACCAGGTTGGGCTGTGCTTCGTTTTCTCTTCACCACCAGCTGCAGCTCCTGGCTGCCCCTTCCCAACTTTAGCTTCAGCTCAGACCAGTTCATTGCAGCCTGTGCCGGCGGTGCCCCCCCCCATCGCCCCCCCGCCGCGGCCGGCAGCTCTGAGTGGCCCGGCTTCCTCTCTTCCCGTCGCGCCGGGGCTCCTCCTCCTCCTCCTCCTCCTCCTCCTCCTCCTCCTCCTTCCATGCGTTGCGGCCACAATTTGCATGCATCGTGCCCCACGTTGCCAATCCGCCGGAGCAGTCGCCCTCTGCCCAGCCGCCGACGCCAAAAGTGCGTGCGTGCGTGCGTGCGTGTGTTTGCGCGTGCGTGCGCGCGCGTGCGTGCGTGCTTGCGTGCGTGCGTGCGTAGGTGTGTGTGTGTGTGTGCATGTGTGTGTGAGTGTGTGTGTGTACGGGGGGGGCGGGCGTGCGTGTGCGTGCGTGCGTGCGTGTGTGTGTGTGTGTGTGTATGTGTGTGTGCGTGCACGTGCGTGCACGTGCGTGCACGTGTGTGCACGTGTGTGCGTGTGTGCGTGTGTGCGTATGTGCGTGTGATTGTGTGCGTGTGTGCGTGTGTGCGTGTGTGCGTGTGTGCGTGTGTGCGTGTGTGCGTGTGTGCGTGTGTGCGTGTGTGCGTGTGTGCGTGTGTGTGCGTGTGTGCGTGTGCGTGTGTGTGCGTGTGTGCGTGTGCGTGTGCGTGTGCGTGTGCGTGTGCGTGTGCGCGTGTGCGCGTGTGCGCGTGGTGCGCGTGTGCGTGTGCGCGTGCGCGTGCGCGTGCGCGTGCGCGTTGCGCGTGCGCGTGCGCGTGCGCTGTGCGCGTGCGATGCGCGTGCGCGTGCGCGTGCGCGCGTGCGCGTGTGCGTGTGCGTGCGTGTGCGTGTGCGTGTGCGTGTGCGTGTGCGTGTGCGTGTGCGTGTGCGTGTGCGTGTGCGTGTGCGTGTGCGTGTGCGTGTGCGTGTGCGTGTGCGTGTGCGTGTGCGTGTGCGTGTGCGTGTGCGTGTGCGTGTGCGTGTGCGTGTGCGTGTGCGTGTGCGTGTGCGTGTGCGTGTGCGTGTGCGTGTGCGTGTGCGTGTGCGTGTGCGTGTGCGTGTGCGTATGAATGTGTGTGTGTGTGTGTGTTGTGTGCGTGTGCGTGTGCGTGTGCGTGTGTGTGTCTCTGTGTCTGTGTGTGCGAGTGATTGTGGTTGTGCTTGTGTTTGTGCGTGTGCGTGTGCGTGTGCTTGTGCGTGTGCTTGTGTTTGTGAGTGTGCGTGTGCGTGCGCGTGTGCGTGCGCGTGTTCGTGTGCGTGTGCGCGTGCGTGTGTGTGTTTGTGCTTGTGCTTGTGCGTGTGCGTGTGCGTGTGCGTGTGCGTGTGTGTGTGTGTGTACGTGTGCGTGTGCGTGTGTGCGTGTGTGTGTGTGTGTGCGTGCGTGCAAGCGTGTGTATGTGTGCGTGCGTGTGTGTGTGTGTGTGTGTGCGTGCGTGCGTGCGTGTGCGGGTGCGTATGAATGCGTGTGCGTCTGAATGTGTTTGTATGTGCGCCAGTGGGCGGAGATGTGTTGTTATGTGTGTGCATGCGCGTTTGTAGTTGTGTGTCCGATTTGCTTATGTGCAACTGTGCGTGTGATTGTGAGTGTGTTATGCTTGCGCTTGCGTTTGCGAATGTGTTCGTATCTGAGTGTGTGGTTGTGGTTGTGCTTGTGTTTGTGTGTGCGGCTGGGAGGCTCCAGCTGGGCGCTTTTCTTTGGGCTCAGCCTGCACCGATTTACTGCCTCGGCCCACTCTGGGCGTCATTGCCTTACCCATCTTTGCCCTCCTGCCGCCTTCTCAGGCGCCGTTTGCCTTTCGGTCTGCGGATGGACCCAGGCTCCCGCGCTGGATTGTTCCTCCATCCTGGGTGGCTACCGTTGCCGCCGGTATCCCTGCTGCGCCTCGTTCACTGGTGTGGCTTGGCACTGTCTGACTACTTCGTCGCTCCCCTTCTTTCTCTCCCTCTTTCCCCCGTCTGTCCCCGCACGGCTACCCCCCGTGAGTGTCGCTGTCGATCCCCTACGGGTGGATCCAGAGTCTCCCCGCTGCGTCAGCCGGGCCAGTGCCCGCTCCTCTCCGACCTGCTCTACGCCGCGCCGCCGCGCCTGTGGTCGAGACGCCAAGAAAGTGTGTGCGCGTTCATGTTTGTGTTGTGTTTGTGAGTGCCTGTGTGTGCTTGTGTTTGTGTGCCCAAGTTCTGCCTTTCCGCCATCTGTCGCCACTGCGTTGCTGTGCACACAGCCGCCGAGGGAAAATGAGTCGCCGTCATGCTTCCACGCACAAAAGGAGTCAGATGGTTTTGGTGGTAGTGGTGGCGATTAGTGGTGGTGGCCGTCATCGTGGTACTGATGGTAGTGGTGGTGGCGGTCGTAGTGGTAGTGGTGGCGATCGTGGCGCAGGACTGGGAATAGAGATGGTGGCAGTGGTGGTGGTAGTGGTGGTGGTGGTGGTCATGATAGCAGTGGCAGCGGCAATTGAAGTGGTGATGGTGGTGGTGTTCTCACTGATAGTGGTAGCGATGGGTGGCAACAGTAGCAGCCGGGACGACGTCAACTCTGCACCAGCACCGTTCGTTGGAAGGCGCATCTTGGGTTCAGGATCGCCCTTCGCAGGCTCGGTGTTGATATATCATTGGCGTCTCCCCCCCCTCCGAAAGAAGAGCCGGGAAAGAAGAGCTGCAGCCGCAGCAGCTGCCGGAAGTTCTCTTTTGTTTCCATCGCTGCCGCCCAGCGGAACGACGGGTCCTCCGAGGTAGAAGAGAACTGCAGAACAATTCAAAGACTAAAACCCCAGGGCACAAGCGGCACTGGAAAAAAGGAGTGCCAAAGCGGCACACAATCAGCAAGTGCGTCAAGCTGCCGAAAACCTGGGGTGGGCGCTTCGCGATCCCCAGGGCAGGCTTCTCACCAGCGAGTGGGGCGACCCTCTGCCTCCTCCCTGCTGGTGCCCGCTCTCCCTGCATACGTGAAGCTTGGCTTCCTGCCTCCTCTTCCTCCTCCTCCTCCTCATCCTCCTTCTCCTCCTCTTCTCCTCCTCCAACGCCTGCTCGTGCTCCTGATCCTGCTCCTCAATGCTTCTCATCTGGTCGGCCCGCTTGAACGCGGGCAAAGTCCTGCGGCGACGTCGGCCCTTGGGCCAGGACAAGCGACTGGGCTGAAGGCGATCTGCTAGAACGCCAAAGCGTGAAGCGAATGAGCAAGAACATTTGCCAGCATGGGATGGCCATCTCCTGTGGCGCTTTCCTGCTCTGGGCTAATCATTCCCCGACGTCGACCCGATACTCAAGCAGAGCAGGTACACGGCTCCTGTGAAGGTAAGCTCCCAGTCAGAAACACCTCTTGCAAAAGATGAGCAAGATACGATCAGTCTCGCCTAAGGTCCTCGGCCTACGCTGGCCGAGGCCAGGGTGGCTCCGACCGAGCCCGCGCAAATTGCGGGGCCGAGTGAGCATACAGGAAAATTCCGCGGGTGCTCACCACATGCGCGGCGGCAACACTGACGTCACCGGAACTCACGGCCATCGACCTCGCGTCCTCCTGTGGCCCCGTATCCGCGACCAGAACTAAATTCCGGTCAGGGCTCCGCACCGCCAGGCAGGCCAGGCCGGGTGTGCCTTGTGCCTCTTGCTGCCGCGCCACCTCCTTTACGATGACGGGCGCTGTCGACACCGTGTGTACGACCACGCTGTCCCTTCCTGGGAGCAAGTCTGCAGCCCGAACCACCTCTCTGTGGTTTGCCCGCTGCACGGGATGGTCCGCTGTCATCGCAAGCTGCGTCCCGTCCTCGAGGCCGACGCTGACCCACGGGCCCTCCTGAACGTCGACCTGCTTCTCGAGGACCTCAGCGTACCTGACCGACTGCGACAGCGAGTCGTGACACAGCACCCGCTGACCTCTCTCGAGGTCCCGCAGGGAGCAGGGGTCGGGCCTGCCCTCGACCGCCACGCTGGCGTCCAGCGGCAGGCAACCCCAGCACAGGGTGGCCTGGTCGTTGGCCCCGGACTCCGAGGAGGCACGTCCGAGGTGGGCGGGGGCACCCAGGACCATGCTCGGAACCGAGGGCGGCGAGCCCTGCGAGCCCTGCGTGGGCGGCCAGCTGCCGTCGTCTGGGCACGGGTTGTCGAGGAACTGCCCGAAGTACGACGAGCCGCCCATGTGGCTTCCGAGCTCCACGGCGACGTCCTCGCGGTCCTTCAAGCATTCCATTGCGTACTCTGCCCGGAACCGCATCTGTTTTTCCTCCAGGTACACCAGGTGGAGCAGGCGGGCCTGAAACTCAGAGGTCCGCTTCGTGCAGCCCGTCAGCAGCAGAGCAAAAACGAGCAAAAGCAGATTGGTCGAGGCCAACCTCTGGTCTGGGCTACCGAGGATGTGGGATGCCGACGTGTATACGAGCACAGAGAATAATGCGATTGGCACAAATGCTCTCCACCTGACCAACATACCAGCGCACGCGACAATAATCACGAGGCTCAACACAAAGGGACCGTCTGAACCGCCGAGATCCGCCCCCCAAGCCGCACACGGATCCTCGTAGCCTAACGCCCTTGCAATGTAATGCTTAATGCTTGCGCAAACGTGAACCTCAGACACAATACCAACGAGAATCGCAGCAATCCGCCAATCCCTTGGGATCCATCGGCGTGTGAGATGTTTCCCTTCCCCAACCCCTTTATCCTGGAGCCCAGCACGGTCGATTTGGAGAGGGGGGGTCCCTGGAGATCCAGCTGAACGCACCCGGGGGGGGCAGAGGGCCCCAAAACAAGCCAAGAGGGCCCCAAGAGGCCTCCAAGACGCCCCACGAAGCCCCCAAGAGGCGTCTCAAGAGGGCCACCAGAAGCAACAATCTTCCCATTCTGTGCGTTTTTAGCACATCCGCCTCTTGGGCGTTCACGACGTCCCAGACGGCCCAAAATGCCGTCAAGATCGCCCCAAGACGGGCCAAGAGGCCCCGAGAGTGCTCCAAGACGACCCAAGAGAGCCCCAAGACGGCTCATGAAGCCCCCAAGACGGCCCAGGAGGGCCCCAGGACAGCCCCAAGAGGAGGCCAGGAGGGGGAACCCGAACGGACATGCAACCCAGGCAGCCAGGCAGGGTGGCGGGATGTGCCGAAGGCCATTCGATCCGCCGCCCCCTTTTGATTCATCAAAGGGGTGCCTGGCGAGCCAGATCCTACTGCTTTTGGTTTCCCAAATGGACTCCCCCTGGGGCTCCGGCGCGTCCCGCCGGGGTCCCGGGAGGATTGCCACGGAGCTCAACTCCCCCAAAAAATCCTCCAAGACGGCTCAAGATGGCCTCCAAGATGGCCATGTTGGCCCAAGATGGCCTCCAAGATGGTCCAAGATGGCCTCCAGGTTCGCCCAAGATGGTCCAAGGCGGCCTCCAAGAGGTCCTCCAGGAGTGCCCGAAGATTCCAAAATCATAGATTGTCCTCATGTGTTTGAAGGAGTTAGGCATTCGCTTCTTCTCGGCTTTCCGACGACCAAGACGGCCCCCAAGATCGCCCCACAGCGCCCAAGAGGCCTCCAAGATGGCCTCAGGACTGCCCAAGAGGCCCCCAAGACGGCCCAAAGAGGGCACAAAGACGACCCAGGAGGCCTCAAAGACGCCCAAGATGGCCTCTAAGACGGCCCTGGAGCACCCCAAGAGGGCCTAGAAAGGCCCCCCAAACGGCTTCCGACGGCGTCACACGGGCCAGGAGCCCACCAAGATGGCCGAAGTTGGCTCGAAGCTGGCCCAAGACGGCCCAAGAGGCCTCCAAGAGGGCCTCCAGGAAGGCCAGAAAAGGCCAAAAACATTGACTGTCCCGAGGTTTTTTGAAGGATTGGGACATGTGCTTCGGTTCGGCCTTCTGACGGCCCGATACGGCCCGAGAGCCCCCAAAGATCGCCCAAGAGGCCTCCGAGATGGTTCCAAAACGGCCCATGAGGCCCCCAAGACGGCCCCAAGAGGGCACAAAGACGGCCCAGGAGGCTTTTAAGACGCCCAAGATGGCCTCTAAGACGGCCCTGGAGCACCCCAAGAGGGCCCCAAGACGGCCCAGAGAGGCCCCCCAAACGGCTTCCGACGGCGTCACACGGGCCAGGGGCCCACCAAGATGGCCGAAGTTGGCTCGAAGCTGGCCCAAGACGGCCCAAGAGGCCTCCAAGAGGGCCTCCAGGAAGGCCAGAAAAGGCCAAAAACATTGACTGTCCCAAGGTTTTTGAAGGATTTTGACATTTGCTTCGATTCGGCCTTCTGACGGCCCGATACGGCCCGAGAGCCCCCAAAGATCGCCCAAAGATCGCCCAAGAGGCCTCCGAGATGGTTCCAAAACGGCCCATGAGGCCCCCAAGTCGGCCCCAAGAGGGCACAAAGACGGCCCATGAGGCTTTTAAGACGCCCAAGATGGCCTCCAAGACGGCCCAGTCGGACGGGCCAGGGGCCCACCAAGACAGCCGAAAATGGCACTAAGATGGCCCAAGACGGCCCAAGAGGCCTCCAAGAGGGCCTCCAAGTCCGCCCGAAAAGGTCAACCTCATCGATTCCCCATGAGTTGTTGAAGGATTGTGGCATTTGTTTTTTTTTCGGCTTTCGGACGGCCCAAGACGGCCCAAGTGCCCCCAAAGATCGCCCAAGAGGCCCAAGACGGCCCCAAGAGGCCCCAAAGACAGCCCAAGAGGCCTCCAATACGTTCAAGATGGCCTCCAAGACGGCCCAAGAGCCCTCGAAAACGTCCTCCAACAATGCCCAAAAGGGTTTAAATGGCCTCCAGGCGGCCAAGATGACCTTCAAGATGCCCACGTGCCTCCAAAACGGCCAAGAAGGCCTCTAGGGCGGCGAAGATGGCTCCAAGATGCACCCAAGACGGCCCCAGATGGCCTGAAGATGGCCTTAGACTGCCCAAGAGGCCCGCCAGAGGCCTCCAAGACGGCCCAAGACCCATCCAAGACGTCCTCCGAGAGGCCCGACAGCTCAGAAACCACCTGGTCCGATAGCTCGCCCGACTCCGTGTTCCCCGAAGGCTTTCCAAACCGATTCGGGGAACGCGTGGCCCGATAGCTTGGTCAAGCTCAAACCCAACTTTCGGCCACGCAGGCGCTTCCAAAACGGCAGGGGGGCGGCGGTGATTCGCCGTAGGCGTCTTCGATCATCATTCGGGTATTTTGACAGATGCCCGCCGTCTGTATACGTGGCCTTTCGCCCGTTTCCCCATGCGTGCACAGCGAATACTGAAGGTATCAGCCCAAGAGACCCCGAAAAGGCCCTCAATAGGCCCCCATGCAGCCCCAAAAGAGCTCCAAGAAGCCCCCAATAGGCGCACAAGAGGCCCTCATGAACAACACAAAACAACCGCCAGTTCCCAATGGTGTCGGCGGTACGGCGTAAGCCCAAGAATCTCCATCCCACGTAGGCCTATGACTCCGTATTCCATCAACACGATTGACGCGACCAGTGATGACAACTCTGCGCCAACACAAGCGAGTTGAATAGCAAGCTGCCACCGCCTCAGCCTGTCAGTTTCTTCTGACGGCTCACTGCGGGCAGCGTCAACGTAGGACAACAGCACTGATAGCCCGCACAGAACCATGAGAATGATGAGAACGACCCGAGAGGAGGATCGCGCATGCTTCCGATTGCTGTTTAGGAAACCCTCCTCCATATCTGGATCCACGAATGTGAGCATCCAGGCAGAAATCTTGCCGTCTGGCCCCAACCTCCACGACGCCATCTTTGCGCGAAAGCCATGCCTTGTGCGGTCGTTTCTCTGAAGTGGCATCGGCTTCGCGGACAGGGCCCGCAGGCGCGTTAGCCAGGGCGTGATTCAGCTCAAGTGTGTCAAGGCTTGAACCAAAGCGGCAACGGATGTAGGCCGATCGAGCAAGGACAAGAAAGGAACAAGAGAAAGAAAGAGAGAGAGAGAAGGTTGATATTAGGTTAACCGATCGAGAAAGCAAACAAATGAGGGTGAACTAATGGAACAAGTGAAACATGGGCAAGGGGATGCAAGGAAAGAGCGTATGGAGGGAGGACAGAGGGATAGATAGATCGAGAGAGGCAAGCGGGAGGGAGGGAGAGACATAGAGAGGGCAATGTGATGGACGGGGCGAGGGGGGAACAGAGTGAGAGAGCGAGATAACAAACTATGCATCAACACGAAACAAATGGGATAGTACAGAGAGGGAGATGAAGATACTCACGAAGAGCAAGAGAGAGGGAGAGAGACAGCGAGACAGAGAGAGAGAGGAAGGAGAGATTGATTAAGGGAGAGAATTGGAGAGGAGGGATGGAGAGCGGGGGAAGAGGAAGAGGAGAAGTGGAAGAAGGAGAGAAGAGGGCGAGGAAGCGTGGAGCATGGAGTAGCGGATGTTGGCTTAGGAGCAGCGCGCAGGGATGGAGGAGGGAGAAGAGATACGAGCGGGAGCAGGAGGAAGGCGAGGGGAAGGATGGAGCATGGACTTCAGAGCAGGGAGAGCACAGAGCAACAAGCAGGAGAGAGAGAAGGGGGGGATGAAGGATGCATGAAAAAGGGCGAAGAAAAAGAGGGGCCAAATGGGCGAGAAGGGAGGAAGAGCGGAGAGCAACGGACAGAGGAGTGAGAAACCACGTAGGGAGCAGGGCCCTATCAGACAGCAGGGGGAACGCGACGCAGCGCACCGCGGAGCAATGCGCCGCAATGGAGAGGAAGACGGAAAAGGGGGGAGGAGACGACGGGAGAGGAGAGGCGAGGCCAGGAGAGGAGAGGCGCGGCCTCTGGGGGTCGCAGACAGAACGAGAGGCCGGGTGCAGACGCAAACGGGCACGAGCTTCTGCACGCCCGCGGGCTCCCCGCACGCGCCAGGCCCCCTCCCCGCACCCCTCCCAAGCGCGCGAGGCGCGGGAGGGAGGAGGGGGGGGGTTGTCCCCCAAGGGGTGGGGGAGGGGCGCCCGGCGCCAGCGGAGAGACCGCCCGAGGACGCTCGAAAGATTGTGTTCGCGCGTGGCTTCCCGTGCCCCTGCTGCCTCCGAGCTGGCCCGGTCCGCGCAGCTCTTTCGGCCTCGGCCCGACTCCGCCGCGCTGCTGCGCGCGCGGCCGCGACGCCAAGAGCTCGTGTGTCGCTCCCTGGCCCTCTGCCGATGTTCCGCACCCGGCGCCGCCGTCACGGGTGGCCCGGCTCCCAGCCCGTCCTGCAGCCGGCCGGCGCGCATGTGCCGCCGAGAGGCCCCGCTGCCCTGCGGCACCAGTCTTGAAGTCCACGAGGATGCTGCCCGTGGCCCTGCGGTCGCCGGGGCCCCGCGCCGCCGGGCTTGAACCGGCGCTTCGGCCTGGGGGCCGCTCGCCTACCTGCCCGCCACCAGTGGCGTCTGAGGCAGTGACGGGGCCGCTGTTGATGCTGCATACAGGGGGAGGGTGGTGGCGAGGACAGTGCTGATGATGATGGTGACGATGATGATATGGTGATGATGGGGATGGGGATGGGGATGGGGATGGTGATGATGATGGTGATGATGATGGTGATGGTGATGGTGATGGTGATGGTGATGGTGATGGTGATGATCATGATGATGATGGTGGTGATGATGATGATGATGATGATGATGATGATGATGATGATGATGATGATGATGATGATGCCGGTGCTGGTGATGACTCCTCGCCCTACCACAGCGCTCATGATGACAAGGAAGAGGGGTAGGATTTGGGAATGAAGCAAGGAATGCGAGGAGGAAGTGCACCGCCACCATTACCGCGGGAGGCCTCAGCCAGACGCGCAGGGGCCAGCACTAATCGATGCCGAGGCCATCCCCGATTGAGCGCCGCGGGGTGGGGTGGGACGTGTTCCAAAGAAGCATGGGCGATACGGCGAGAGTAGTGGATAAGGATCCGTTGGATCAGAAATCCGAAGTCTCGCGGCCCAAAGGCGAATTCTTAGAAAATCCGCCGACCCTGTCAGCGTGTGTGAGGGGGAGCTATGGGTCCGTCGTCCGCGGGTGTTCCTCGGAGACGATCCTTTCATTCGATTTGCTTTTCTATTCCAGGAGACTCGCCCGAAACCCTCTTTGGCGTGCCAGGCTCGTCAACTCGAGGTGAATCAAGCCAGGTCGCAATCGAAGTCGTAATTGAGTCGAAGGTAAGCCCCTGTCCCTTTCCTTTGATCCCTTCCCCACCGGGAGGGGGGTCCCCTGGGGGGGGGTCCTGTGGGAGGGTCCAGGGGGGGGGGCCGAGGTCAGAAGATGGTCCACCCCTTCCCTTGTCGGGCCGCCTTCGAGCAAATGTTGCCCTTCGTCGGCAAATCAAACTTGATATACTCCAAGAGGGGCCCAAGAGGGCCCAGAGTCGCCGAAAGATTGCTCCAAGACGCCTAAGATAGCCTCCAGACGGCCCAAGACGCCGCTTCCAAGACGCCCCAGGAAGCTTACAAGAGCACTCCCAAGAGCGCCCCAAGAGGCAAAATTGATTGAATTGCCGTTGGTATTCGACAGATGTTTGCATTTCTGCCTTTTCGTTTTCCCGATGCTCCAAGACGGCCCAAGAGGCCCCACCAAAGATCGCCCCCATATGGCCTACGAAGCCATCAAGAGGTCGCCGAGACGGCCCACAAGGCCTCCAAGACGGCCCAAGCGGCCTACAAGACAGCTCAAGAGGGCCCCACAGGGCGAACACGAACCGACATTTCGAGCTCACCGCCGAATAGGCTCCCGAGAGTCCCAAGAGGCTCCACAGAGGCACTCAAGAGGCCCCAAGAGGCCCCCAAGAGGCCCCAAGGCAGCCCCAAGACGTTACCAAGAGGCTTCCAAGAGGCTCTCCAGCGGCCTCCTAACTGCCTCTAGAGGTTTTCTGCCCCGACAGCCCTCCGAAGAGATCCCAACAAGCATCCATGAGGATTACAACCCACTACCCAGGCAAGGTGGCGGGATGGGCCGGAGGCCACTAGACCTGCTTGGCACGGGGACGGAAAGCGCACTTACTTTCAGAGCGCACGAGATCGCTGGCTCGTCCGCTCTTACACCTCTTATTGACTCCCTTCCCCGCGCTCTTGTCCTATCTCAGCCTCGGAGAGTCGCGGAGCTTTCTTTGAGCGCGTTTCTTGTTTTGGAGGGGGCGGTCGGGTCGCGTTGCGTTTTCCGCGTTTTGGCTGCCAGCTTTCCAGAACCCCGCGTTGTCCTTGCGTGGACCGCTCGTTGTCCACGCGTTGCCGCCCGTCCCTGTGCCCTGGCGTCAAGAACTTATTACGCCGCAGCTCTCTGTTGGGAGCTTTGGTCTTATCAGCTCGATTACGTCACCGCTCGCTCTTGGGAGCCGCGGTGCTAAGAGTCTTTGGGAGTATTTTGGGCCTCTTGGGGGGCTCTTGGGGAGCCTCTTGGGTGCCTCTTGGGGACCTTTTGGGGCTTTTCGGGGGCCTCTTGGGGCCTCCTGGGAGCTTCTGGGCTGCGGGGGTGAAGGGACTAGGCTGCCTTTGGCCGTCTTCTTTGGGCTCTCTTGGGGGCCTTTTGGGGCCTTCTTGGGGCCGTCCTGGCGCCGTCTTGGGCCGTCTTGGCGCCTCTTGGGCCGTCTTGGCGCCCTCTTGGGCCGTTTCGGGGCCTTCTTGGGGGCCTCTTGGGCCTTCTTGGGGCGCTCTTGGGGGCCTCTTGGACAGTCTTGGACGCCTCTTGGCCCGTCTTGGCGCCCTCTTGGGCTATTTTTGGGGCCTCTTGGGAACATCTTGGGCCGTCTTGGGGCGGTCTTGGGGGCCACTTGGACTGTCTTCAACGCCACGAAAGGCGAAAGGCCGTACATGCTAAAAATGCACGTCTTCCTTAAGGAAATCAATGATTTTGGCCTCTTGGGGCCCTCTTGGGACGCCTCGTGGGCGCCTCCTGGGGCGTCGTGGAGGCCTCTTGGGACGTCTTGGGGCCGCCTTGAGCGGTCTTGGGCTCTCTTGGAGCGCTCTTGGGCCGTCTTGGGCGCTTCTTGGGTCGTCTTGGGCCGTCTTGGGCGCCGTCTTGACCGCTTCGTGGGCTGTCTTAGGCGCCTAAGACGGCCCAAGAAGCGCCCAAGAAGCGGTTTTCGATGATGTCTCGAGCGAAACGCTGTTTTTAAGCCCCGAAGGCCGTCCTACTCAATAAAAAACCAAAGCGGGAAGGCAATTAGACCTGGGCCAGCACGGAAACGGAAAGAGCGCCTCAAACACATTAACCGAAGTTACTCACACCACCGTTCGTGCTGGGAGGCTTGGCGTTGAGAGCTTGTTACATCACCCTTCGCTCCTCCTCCTCCTCCTCCTCCTGCTCCTCCTCCTCCTCCTCCTCCTCCTCCTCCAGCTCCTCTGTCCTGCTCGCTCCGCTCGCTCTCTCGCATCCTCCCCTTCCCCTCCACCCCCGTTCTCCTCCCCTTCCTCCTCCTCCTGGCCTCCCCTCCTCCTCCTCCTCCTCCTCCTCCTCGCTTCGCCTCCGCCTGCCGCCTCCGCCTCCGCCTGTGTCCGCCTCTCTCCCTCTTCCTCCTCCTCCTCCTCTCCTCCTCCTCTTTCCCCTCCCCTCCTCCTCCTCCTCCTCCTCCTCATCCGTCCTCCTCCTCCTCCTCCTCCGACCTCGCTCCGCCTCCACCGCCTCCGCCCTCCGCCTCCGCAGTCCTCCTCCTCCTCACTACATGTGCCTCCTCCTCCTCCTCCTCCTCCGTCCCCACCGCCTCCTCCTCCTCCTCCTCCTCCGCCTCCTCCTCCATCTTTCCCTCCTCCTCCTCCTCCTCCGGCCTCCTCCCCTCTTCCTCCCCCTCCTCCTTCCTCCTCCCCTCCTCCTCCCTGGGCCTCGTCTCGTTCCTCCTCCTCCTCCTCCTCCTCCTCCTCCTCCTCCTCCTCCCCTTCTGCTACCTCATCCTCCCTCCTCCTCCTCCTCTCTCCTCCTCCTCCTCCCTCCTCCTCCTCCTCCTCCTCCCTCCTCCACCTCGTCTCCTCCTCGCTCCTCCTCGTCCTTCCTCCTCGTCTTCCTCCTCGTCTTCCTCCCTCCGTCTTCTACCTCGCTTCCCTCCTCGTCTTCCTCCCTCGTCTTCCTCCTCTCTTCCAGACGTCAGCGGCGAGCCTTCCTCCTCTTCTTCCCTCCTCGTCTTCCTCTCCTTCCTCCTCCTCCCTCCTCCTTCTCCTCCGTCCTCCTCCTCCCTCCTCCTCCTCCTCCTCCATCCACCTCCCCCCCCCCATCCCCCTCCTCCTTTTCGGGCGCGCTGGGGAGCCTATTGGTGCCCTTTTGGGCTCACTTAGGGCCCTCGGGGCCCTCTTGGCCGTATTGGGGCCGTCTGGGGGCCATCTTGGGCTGTTTTGGGCCCCTTTGGGGCGCCTCTGGGGCCGTCTTGGGATGATCTTGGGGGCCTCTTAGGCCGTCTTGGGCCCGTCTGGGGGCCCTCTTGGACCGCTATGGGCCCGTTTGGGGCGCCTCCGGGGCCGTCTTGGGACGATATTTGGGGTCTCTGGGCCGTCTTGGGCCCGTCTGGGCAAGAAACGGGCCATGGGGGCCGCCCGGGAGCCGCTTCACTCGAATTACCCTGCGACGTACCCAACCCAATGGCATCAAGTGGCAAGCGGAGTAGGGAAACATTAGCAGGAACCGTGACAGTGCAGGCGCGGCGGTTTGTAGCGCGACCTACATGGGATGCGTAATGTTGCACGACTCACAGAACAGGAATCGATAAGACGAGGAGTATGTCTCAAGGCTTGTTAAACAATAGCGGGGGCGGGAACGAGGGACAGGAGAAGGACGAACCCAATAGGAAGGGGCGAGGAGCCATCGCAGCAGCAGCACTATGAATGCATAAGGTAACAGGAGGACTAGGGCGGCGATGATGAAAGAGGAGGGAGGAAGCAAGTAGTAGTCGTGGTCTGATTCTCGCTGTTTTTTTTTTGTGGCATACGGTGTTTACGCGTTGGTGGTTGCGTGTCAACGCATGTCTGTGCTGTGGCCTTCTGTCTGCCACCGGTTATTTAGTTCGACGACTGCTACTCTTATGGGTATTTATATATACTCTAGGTGTACTGAAAAGACGTGATCGCTATTGACACCTCCGCTCTCGGTCGCGGCAGTGCTCAGCTTTCTGTGCGTGAAATGAACTTCCGCTATGTTGCTCCGCAAGGTCATGCCGGTGGCCCGTGGGTCAAAGTCAAGGCCGGGGTCGCGCACCATCAGTAGGTTGTCTATCGTCGTCGCCCTGGACAGCATCACGTAGAGGTGCAGCCACAGAACGTCCAGGTCGTTCGCATCCTTGCACCCTGCGTCAACAATGACTCCGCGGTGCATGGTGCGGCCCTGGCAGGCAGTGGACGTCAGGACCTCGGCGTGGGAGATGACGAAGCCAGTGCGCGTGACCTTGTACTTGCGGAAGTCGAACGGGCTCGAGCTCTGTGGCTCGATGAAGACGAGGCCCACCAGCAGCCCTCGAATGTGGCGGCAGTTTCGCAACCAGCAGCCCTCGAATGTGGCGACAGTGTCGCAGATCGCAGCCCCCCAGGGATGGCGAGGTCTAATCTGGATCTGCGTGGTGCCTCACTCCGCTGGACCCACCCTCAGCCCTCGAATGTGGCGACAGTTTCGCAGATCGCAGCCCCCCCAAGGATGGCGAGGTCTAATCTGAATATGCGTGGTGCCTCACTCCGCTGGACCCACCAGCAGCCCTCGAATGCGACGACAATTTCGCAAATCGCAAACCCCCAGGGATGGCGAGGTCTAATCTGAATCTGCGTGGTGCCTCACTCCGCTGGACCCACCAGCAGCCCTCGAAAGTGGACGACAGTTTTCGCAGGATCCGCCAGGCCGCCCCCAAAGACGCGAGGGGTCTAATCTTTAATATGCGTGTTGGCCCCACGTCCGCTGGACCCACCGATGCAGCCCTGCGTAACGTTACGACAAATTTAGCAGATCGCAAACGCCCCAGGGAATGGCGAGGTCTTATTCTGAATCTGCGTGTTGCCTCACTCCGCTGGAACCCACCAGCAGCCCTCGTGAAGTGTCGAGTCTAATCTGAATCTGCGTGGTGCCTCACTCCGCTGGACCCACCAGCAGCCCTCGAAAGTGACGACAGTTTCGCAGATCGCAGCCCCCCAGGGATGGCGAGGTCTAATCTGAATCTGCGTGGTGCCTCACTCCGCTGGACCCACCAGCAGCCCTCGAAAGTGGTGACAGTTTCGCAGATCGCAGCCCCACAGGGATGGCGAGGTCTAATCTGAATCTGCGTGGTGCCTCACTCCGCTGGACCCACCAGCAGCCCTCGAAAGTGGCGACAGTTTCACAGATCGCAGCCCCAAAGGGATGACGTAAAAGGCAAGAGAGAAGAGGAGGAGCGAAGAGAGGAGGAGAAGGGAAGCAAGAGAGGAGGAGCGAAGAGAGGAGAAGGGATGCAAGAGAGAAGAGGAGGAGCGAAGAGATGCGGAGAAGGGAAGCAAGAGAGGAGAGGAAGAGGGAAGAGAGGAGGAGGAGGCGGGAAGGAAGGAAGGTGGAGACCGCAATGCTCTATTCAAAACGAGTACCCAACGCAGGAGGGTTGGGAAAAATACGAGGGAAACGGGCTATTAAACAATTCCGTCCCCGCCTAGCACCCCCCCCTTGACCCCCCTAAGAAGGGCTTCGCCCCCTACTCAACGTCACTCGCTCGTACCTCGCTCTTTTCGTCACCTGGGCCGACACGGAAACGGAAAGAGCGCCTCAAACACATTGACCGAAGGTACTCACACCGCCGTTCGTACTGGGAGCCTTGGCGTTGAGAGCTTGTTACGTCACCCCTCGCTCCTCCTCCTCCTCCTCCTCCTCCCTCCTCCTCCTCCTCCTCCCCCTCCTCCTCCTCCTCCTCCTCCTCCTCCTCCCTCCTCCCCTCACTCCTCCTCCCTCCTCTCCTCCCCTCCTCCTGCCTCCTCCTCCTCCTCTTCCTCCTCCTCCTCCTCCTACCTCCTCCTCCTCCTCCTCCTCCTCCTCTTCCTCCTCCGCTCTTCCGCCTCCCCTCCGCTCCGCCTCCTCCTCCTGCCTCCTCTCCTCCTCCTCCTCCTCCTCCTCGCCTCCCGCCTCCGCCTCCGCCTCCCCTCCGCCCTCCGCCTCCTCCTCCTCCTGCCGCTCCTCCTCCTCCGCCTCCTCCTCCTTCCTCTTCCTCTTCCTTCTCCGCCCATTCTCCTCCTTCCCCCTCCATCCTCCTCCTCCTTTCCCGTCCTCCTCCTCATTTTCCCTCCTCCTCCTCCTCCTCCTCCGCCTCCTCCTCCTACTCCTCCTCCTCCCCTTCTCCTACTCTCCCTTGGCCTCGTTCCTCGTTTCCTCCTCCTCCTCCTCCTCCTCCTCTCCTCCTCCTCCTCCTAGGGCTCGTCCTCCTCCTCCTCCTCCTCCTCCTCTCCGCCTCTTCCTCCCCCTCCTCCTCTACCTCCCTCCTCCTTCTTGGCCTCGTCCTCGTTCTCCTCCTCCTCCTCCTCCTCCTCCTCCTCCTCCTCCTCCTCCTCCTCCTCCTCCTCCTCCTTCTCCCCCTCCTTCTCTTCGGGCGCGCTGGGGAGCCTATTGGGGCCCTCTTGGGCTCACTTAGGGCCCTCGGGGCCCTCTTGGCCGTATTGGGGCCGTCTGGGGGCCATCTTGGGCTGTTTTGGGCCCCTTTGGGGCGCCTCTGGGGCCGTCTTGGGATGATCTTGGGGGCCTCTTAGGCCGTCTTGGGCCCGTCTGGGGGCCCTCTTCGACCGTTTTGGGCCCGTTTGGGGCGCCTCCGGGGCCTTCTTGGGACGATATTTGGGGCCTCTGGGCCGTCTTGGGCCCGTCTGGGGAAGAAACGGGCCATGGGAGCCGCCCGGGAGCCGCTTCACTCGAAAAAATACAAGGGAAACGGGCTATTAGACCAGGCGTCTGCGCCTCGCACCCCCCCTGGACCCCCCCCATTTAGGGCTTCGCCCCCTAGTCAACGTCACTCGCTCGTACCTCGCTCTTTCCGTCATCCGGGACTGGCGATGCCACCCCCCTCGAACTCCCCCAAGTCCAATTTCTTCCGACTAACGGACCGCACGCTAACGCGCGCTTTCCGTCATCCGCCGCCCCCTGTCGATTCATCGCAGGGGTGCCTGGCGTGCTAGACCTCTCGGTTTTGCTTTTAGCTCTTTTTCCAATAGAACTCCCCCTGGCGCTTCGACCCGTCCCGCTGGGGTCCCGGGAGGATTGCCCAGGACCCCAACGTGCACAAAAAACCCTCCAAGACAGCTCAAGATGGCGTCCAAGATGGCCACGTTGGCCCAAGATGGCCTCCAAGATGGTCCAAGATGGCCTCCAAGTCCGCCCAAGATGGTCCAAGACGGCCTCCAAGACGGCCCAAGAGAGTCCAAGATACCTCCAAGGTCGCCCAAGAAGCCTCCAAGACGGCCCAAGACGACCCAAGAGGCCTCCAAGAGGTCCTCCAGGAGGGCCCGAAGAGGCCAAAATCAGTGATTTTCCTTAGGTTTTTGAAGGATTCTGGCATTTGCTTCTTCTCGGCATTCGACGGCTCAAGACGGCCCAAGAGGCCCCCAAGATCGCCCAAGAGGCCCCCAAGAGGGCCCCATGACGGCCCAAGTGGCCTCCAAGACGGCCCCAAGAGGGCCCCAAGACGGCCCAAGAGGCCTCCAACACACCCAAGATGGCCTCCAAGACGCCCAAGATGGCCTCCAAGACAGCCCCGAAGCGCCCCAAGAGGGCCCCAAGTCGGCCCAGAAAGGCCCCCAAGACGGCTCCCGACGACGTCAGACGTGCCAGGAACCCACCAAGATGGCCGAAGTTGGCTCGAAGCTGGCCCAAAACGGCCCAAGAGGCCCCCAAGACGGCCTCCAGGAAGGCCAGAAGAGGCCAACAACAGTTTTATTCCTGAGGTTTTTGACGGATTCTGGCATGTGCTTCTTTTTGGCCTTCCGACGGCCCGAGACGGCCCAAGAGCCCCCAAAGATCGCCGAATGATCGCCCAAGAGGCCTCCAAGATGGCCCCAGAACGGCCCAAGAGGGCCCCAAGACGGCCCCAAGAGGCCCCCAAGACGGCACAGGAGGCCTTTAAGACGCCCAAGATGGCCTCCAAGACGGCCCTGGAGCATTCCAGGAGAGCCCCAAGTCGGCCCATTGAGACCCCCCAAACGGCTTCCGACGGCGTCAGACGAACCAAGAACCCACCAAGATGGTCGAAGGTGGCTCGAAGCTGGCCCAAGACGGCCCAAGAGGCCTCCAAGAGGGCCTCCAGGAAGGCCCGAAAAGGCCCAAATCATTGATTTCCCATTGGTGTTTGAAGGATTGTGGCAAGGACTTGTTTCTGCCTTCCGACGGCCCGAGACGGCCCAAGTGCCCCCAAAGATCGCCCAAGAGGCCCAAGACTCGGCCCGAAGAGGTCTCCAAGACACTCAAGATACGGCCCAAGAGCCCTCCAAGACGTCCTCCAAGAAGGCCCGAAAGGGTCAAAATGGCCTCCAGATGGCCAAGATGACCTTCGAGATGCCCACGTGTTCCCCGAAGGCTTTCCAAACCGATTCGGGGAACACATGGTCCGATAGCTTGGCAGGTCTGGTCTCAACGTTCGGCCACACAGGCGCTTCCAAAAAGGCAGGGGGCGGCGGTGATTCGCCGTAGGCGTCTTCGATAATCCAAGAGAGGCCTGAAATCGCCCGAGCGCCCCAAGAGAGCCGCCCCAGGCCCTTACAGAATTCCAAGCAAGCCTTCATCAGTGTCATACCAGAAACAGTTGGTATGACACTTTTGCGGGCTGTTTCGGGAGACCTCATGGGTCCTCCGAAGCCTTTGAGAACCCCTTGGTGCCCTGTAGCCTTTGGGGCTCCTCTTCAAGCCTCTTGGGACTCTCAGAGAGCCCGGAGGGAGCTCCAAGAAGCCTCCAAGAGAGCCCAGAGAGAGTTCCAAGAGGGTTCCCAGAAAGTCCCGAACAGTATCATACCAAGGCACGGTGGCGGGAAAGGCCGCTGGCCACTAGATAATCCAAGAAGCCTTTTAGAACCTCTTGGTGTTCTTTTGGGCCCCTCTTCAAGCCTTCTTGGACTCTGAGAAAGCCCGGAGAGAGCTCCAAGAAGCCCCCAGAGAGCCCCCACTGAATTCCCCGAAAGACGACCACGCTCGCCTCCCAGATGGTCAGGATGGCGCGGCATTGCCGCCAAGACGATCCAAGATGCCCTCAAAGACGGCGAAAACTACCACATCTGACCAAAGATAGCCCTAAGATACCTCCAAGACGGTCCTGGATGGCGACAAGAGGCCGCCATGTAGCCTGAGGAGGCTACCAGAGCCTCGAAAAGGCTCCCCAGAGGTCTCCTCCTCCTTATCCTCCTCCTCCTCCTCTCCCCTGGTTTCATCTTCGTCCTCCTCCTCCTCCTCCTCCTGCTCCTCCTCCTCCTCCTCCTTCTCCTCTTCCTCGTCGTCCTCCTCCTCCGCCTCCTCCTCCTCCCTCTCCTGATTCCCCCCGTCTTCCTCCCCCAACGGCTGCGAGAGCACATGTGCAGATAGTTTGACCAAGCTGTGCTCCTCGTCATACTCTTCTTGGGAACCTCATGGGGCGTCACAGGAACTCTTCGGGGCGTCTGGTCCCAACCTTTCCGAACACCTCTGGCTGTCACCTTCATCATGGGGGTCTGTTTCCAGGGTCGGCGGCACCGGCCGTACGGCCTTCACAATCGGGGGACGCCTTCCCGAGGTCGACATTTCACCATGCAACGCAATCGCCGCTCCCCATGTTTAGAAGTCGACTCCAGACAAGCAGACACACGTTTCTCTCTTTCTCTCTCTCTCTCTCTCTCTTTCTCTTCATCCACCTCTGATTACTACGCTCACTCTCAATATGTGCTCCCACCTCCCCTGCAACCCGCCTATGATTCCGCCGGTTTCCCTTGTCCTCGTTCTTCCAATCCCTTCGGCGAGCCTGGTTCAAGAAGACGACTTTGGAGAAAACGTCTTTGAGGACGAGGCCTCGCAGCACTGACTGGAGCCTGTTCGTGTTGGTCCCCCACCTTGGCACCCCGCGGCCAAAAGTCCAATTGAGAGACTCGTCACTTGAGAAAGTTGGGCAGCGTTTCTGCCGATATCTCCATCGAACCTTGACCCGTCATGACAAGCGCCAGCGCGAGCATGTGCAGAGGAATGCGAAAGTGGACCAAATTCCTGGAAGTTGCTTGGGGAACGATGGGCCGAACCAACGAAGGAAGGTCGCCGGATGAACGGCACATCTGCAGCCTGACCAGCTCCGTTGCGAAATGGCGCGTCGCATGTTCAAGAAATCCTGCCCCTCGTCCCCCTCCAGGCGTGTCCTCGTCCCCCTCCACCTCTTGCCTCCCTTTCCTCCTCTTCCTCCTCTTCTTCCTCCTTCTCCTCCTTCTCCTCCTCCTCGTCCTCTCCTCTCCTCTTCCCTCTTCCCAATCCCTTCCCTTCCCCCTCTCCTCTCCCGCCCCTTCGCTGTCCCCCCTACCTCCTCCCTCATCCCTTCATCAGGAGAGCCGGGTTATGCGCTCGATGTAGCTTCCACGCGCCGCAGCCATGGAACGCATGAATCCTTTATGCACATTTATGCACACCTATACGACCACCCTTCGGGTGATAAGGAGGTTGCGGGGGGGGGAATTCAACTTTCGGTGTGCGAGTGAGGTCGGATCGGATTCGGCGGGAACACATTGGGCACCACGGAACACCTGTTTTGCCATTTGCCTTTCGATATCACACTCGGTTTGTCGATCGATCTCATTATCGACCCCACGATCGAACTCATAGTCGACCTCACGGGACACTACGGAACAACACGGGACACCGCGCCACGGGACAACACGGGACACCACGGGACACCGCGGGACACCGCGGGACACTGGCGGGACACCCCCGAGCCACCGCCGGCCAACTGGGGGGCGTAGAATCACTGAGCTCAGTTTCGCCCTAGCCTCGTCGAGTTCATTATTTTTGCCCGCGCACGCAGCTTTGCCTCGCCAGCACGCACGCACGACACGAATACGAAACCGAAACCGATTTCCCGGTGGGGTCTCCGCTTCACTTCGAACTCACCCCGAAACCTCCGATAGATGTATATGTATGTACATATTAGAGCGTGGGGCCGAACGTTCATTCATTGTCCCTGGGTGCGTGGCTGAAGCGGGACTCCGGGGCCAAGTCTATTGTTGTTGCTGTTGTTGAAAGCTCATTATTCAAAATCCGCCGACCCTGTCGGCGTGTGTGAAACGCTCTTCCGTTCGTCGTCGCCGTCGTCGCTGTCGTCGTCGTCGGTATCCTCCTCTTCCCCGGGGGCTCTTGACCAACACCCGGAGCGAGAGGGGACGTGGAGCTCCCGACCAACATTCCAAACCCTACGACATCGAAAAATGTCTTAAACAGATTGAAACGGAACCCCTTCCCTTTGATCCTTTCCCGCCCGGGGGGGGGGGGGCCCAGGGGAGGGTCCTGCAGTGGGGGGGAAGGGGATCCCGGGGGGGGAAGGAGACCGATCGCAACCGTTTCGGACCAATCGTCGACCACTTCGGACTGATCACAACCAGTTGCGATCGGTCCGAAGTGGTTGCGATGTTTTTGGTGCGTTTCAAGAAAGTTTCGATTAAGGGGGAGATCATAAGAGCGCTTGTGGGTGCAATGAACTCCCTTAAACCGCCCAATGGGCATCTGAAAAAACAAATGCGATCGGTCCGATCACCGACGGCCGATCATGATCTCAGCTGAACACATGTACTTGAGCTCGAACGTGGCCATGATCCGTATACGATTCCTATGTGATTCGTACACGATACCGATTCGTATACGAGTCCAAAGCGATTCGTAAATGATTCTGATGCGACGCACACACGATTCCAATGTGATTCGTCTGAAGAGTTCGCCAGGTTCCTAATAGGGTCTCTTCGGGAGCCAAAGAAAATCTTACGGATCCCACCAATTTCCGGATTCTTGGGATGGCCTCCTAGGGAATCCTAGAAATCCCCAGAAACCATTCCAAATGCCAAATTCTTGAGAAGGATCCCAAAGGAAATTAAAGAATTCCTACGGGTCCTACGGCTTCCCCGATTCCTGGGAGGGCCTCCTAAGGAGTCCTAAGAATTTCCAGGGATCCCACCAATTCCCAGATTCCTGAAAGAAGCGTGAAAACTTGTAATTGAATCTACCATGTGATTGCATGTTCTAGCATTCTGGTGATATTCCCGCCATGCTTTGTTTCAAAATATGTGTTTCTTCTTCACTTTACCCGTCAGCTTTCATGGGCATGGTTTCTGTTTGGGTTGGTGGGGATACGGGAGGCGCGAAAAACTCCAACTCGTCAGAATGAGGGGGGCCGAACTGTCTCGGGGGCAATACATGGGGCAATGTTTGGGGGTGCTACCTGGGGCAACACACGGGGGTAATGCGTGGGGCAATGCCCGGGGTCACTACACGGGAGGGGGGGGCAGCACGTGAAGGGGGGGGGGGGGGGATGCGCGGGCGCGCCCTCGCGACAAGGAACGACAGTACTACCCCACAGCTAAAATGGCATCGATTTCTCGCGCGTCCGCTTTGACTTGCGCACCCAACGGCGCAAGCCTCCTCAGGCAGGCCAAAATGGCGTCGAGGCCTTTCTACCTGTGCCCCCTCCTGCGCGATCAATCGATCGGGGCGGGAACCCACGAGATAGGCTGGTGGTTGCGAGCGCATGGATCGCAAAGTTTGCGCCCCTGCTCGAGCAGTCGGTTGCTGATGGGAGCGCCCCGGGCTGTTCAATTTGGCTTTCACGCTGGTTTCCTATTCTGTTCCCGGCTCGCCAGCTTCCCTGTTCTGTGTCCGGCGGAACTGACGAAACCTGGCGCAGAATCCCGAGCGGGCGCCCTCACCGGAGATATCCTCGTCAAGTCGAGACCCCCAGGCCGTTTCTGGGCCCGACGACGACGACGACGATGAGCCCAGGCGCCATCATAAAGCTGTCGACGCAAAAGCGGCCCCTGGGAATGGGTCGAACGCCTAAGGGCCTAAACTCTGAGAGGCTATGGGGGCTCTCCACGGGGCTCTCCCAGAGGTTGGGAGGCCTCTCCCAGAGGTCTGAGGCCATTCAGGCGTCGTGATACCTACAAGCAAGGCCTGGGCAGTGGGATCGCGAAGGCTATGCGCCGTCCAGGCTGAAGACGTCGAGGTGTCTCGGAAGAGGTGTTGTCACGACCTCCTCGGGCAGGAGATCAGGGAGAGGGAATACCGGACCCCCGTCTGCAAGAAAGAAAACCCCCATGATGGGGGAGCTAGCATGATGGATGCATGCTGCAGAACGAATGATAAATCATTTGGGTAGATGATTATTGTTGTGGCTGTTATTGTTGTTGCTGAGCTCTCGCTACTGAAGAGCAAATATTGTTGATCCCACCCTCTGGGGCACTGTGTATTTTCAATTGAAGTGCCTTTCCAGGGGCTCGCACCCTGCTTTATCAGGGAAAATCTTGGGCCTCAGAATTAAACAGTTGGCCCCCCAGTTTACAACAACAGAAGTTTCTGCCTGATGTTTCCCCCATGTATTCCCAAATCGCGCTCTCGCGCGGGGCTTCCTCACAATGCATGCAGACATCGCGCTCTCACGTGGGACTTCCCCGCAATGTATTCAGACTCTGCGTCCTCGACACTCATGAATCACGCTCTCGTTGTGGATTTCCTCCAGGTTGATTTGGCAATCGCGCTGTCGCTCAGAACTTTCTCGCAATTGATACAAGACGCACGCTTCAGCTAGGGTCTACCCACCCGATCTACCCGTCAGGTTCTGCCGCGCGTTCTGCTCCAGGCCCCCCCCCCTGCTGCTTTCTCTTTGTTTGTTCTCTCTCTCTCTCTCTGTCTCTCTCGTACTCCATCCTCCTCCCTCCCCATTGTCACTTCTCATCCCCACAGGGGCTGCATGAAATACGTGCTGCAGGTAAGAAGGATATACCCCCAAGGGGGGACGATCGAAGACGAAGAGGGCAGGTCTCGAGGGTTTGGGATATAGGTGTTGAATGGCGCGCAAGCGGATACTAGCGAATAGTCTTAAAATAAGTGTTGGTGTTGTTGTTATTGGTGGTGGTGGTGGTGCTGCTGCTGTTGTTGTTGTCGTCGTCCTCGCCCGCGACCCCCCCGCGACCCCCCCGCGACCCACCCCGCGACCCGCCCGCGACCCACCCGCCACCCAACTCCCTCTTATCCGCAACTACGAGGTGCTAGTGTATATATGTATATGTACACCTATAATTAAGAGCACGTTTCGGCTGATCAGAAGGTTGTGAAAGGGGGGAGAGTTTAGGTTTCGGTGTGCGATTCGGGTCGGCTAAAACCTTGTGGGTACCACGGAGCGCCTGTTTGGAAATCGACCTACCGATATCACACTCGATCTACTTATCGATCTCACTATCGACATCCCTCGAGCTAACGATCTCAAGGTCTATCGATCTCACAATCGACCCCACGAACGATCTCAATGTCGACGTGTTTTTAATCGATCCATGTTCGACCTCGAAATCGACCTCACGGGACACCACGGGAACCACGGGGCACCGCGCCACGGGACACCATGGGACACCACGGGACACCCGGCCACGGGACACCAAGGGACAAGGGACTCCTCGGGACATCAAGTGACACCAGCGGGACCCCCGAGCCACTGGTGTTGAGCGGCAGCGTTTTCCGGTGAACGCCTTAATGCAACGTATCCAAAGTAGGAGACGAGTGTACAATTGCTACACGTTGTGTTTTTATATATATATATATATTATTGCGTCTCCCCACGACCCCCCCCTTGGAATCGCGCCACATCCGTTGACCCAACTATGGAGGACCCTTCTGCGCCTCATAACCTACAAAAGTGATTGGAAAATCAATGATTTGGACCCGGGCCAAGACGGCCCCAAAACGGCCCAAGACGGCCCCAAGGCCCAAGATGGCCCCAAGGGGCCCCAGAGGGCCCCAACGCGGCTCCCAAGAGCACCTCCAGAGACCAAAAGCACTGTTTCAAAGAATTCTAAAATTCCCACCCCTTTCGACTCTCCCGGGCCCACGACGGCCCAAGCAGCCTCCAAGATGGCCCCAACAGGCCCCAGAGGCACCAAAGAGGGCCCCACGACTGCCCAGGAGAGCCCTGTATGGCTAAAAAAACCCAAGACGGTCCAAGAGGCCCCCAAGACGGCCACCCAAAGAGTTCCCCAAAGCAGCCAGGAGAGGCCTCCAAAACAGCTTCTGGAGAGGCTAGACGGCGCAAGAGCGCCCCCAGACAGCAAAAGAGGCCCCCGAGAAGCCCCACGAAGCCGAACAAAGGCCACCAAGAGGGCCCCCAGGGGTCCCCAGGAGGCCTCCAAGAGGTTCGCAAGAGGTTTCCAGGAGGCCCCACAACGACCTGATTGCACGTGCTCCAGACGTGCACCCCGCGAAGCGAGAGGGATCAAGAACCCTTTCGCAAATAAAACAAAGTTCGCGCTCCCGAAGCTAGGGTCTCCGTTTAACCTCAACGACAACATCTCAAGGTGCTGGCTGAATGCCAATTGCCCTCGCATGATGTCCCCTGAAGTTTTGAAGACAGTGCCGAAACACGTCCCGTTATGATAGAGAGGGGGCCGGCGGCAGAGGGCAGAGCCCTTACGAGTGCCGCTGCTACTACTACTCGGGGCTCTGGACAGATCGGAGGCGCGGCGGAGCCGGACCTGGGCAGCTGGCCAGCGACTGCGAAAGGCGGCAGGGCGAGCAGGAGGAAGACGGGCATCAAGGAGCCGGGTCCTGGAGGAGGAGGGCCCTGGAGGAGGAGGGTCCTGGAGGAGGGGGAGACTGGCACCCAGGAGCCGGGCCCTGGACGAGGACGGTCCTGGAAGCTGCTCCGCGCTGCTGGGCCCCAGGTGCCCTCCACGGGCCCCTCGGCTGTCCGAGGGCGACTCGGGACAAAGAGGTGATCCTGGGGACAGCACCCGGTTCTGGGACCCGTTGGCGATTCACGGCGAGGGGGAGGAGGGGAGAACGAGGCAGGCCGGTGTCGGCCCAGATCGGAAGCCAGCGTTCGCGAGCGCAGGAGATCCAGATCGGCCACCAACACAGAGCAAAAACAGCAAGGAAGACAGCGTTACCCTATCATCTCATCATCCGCCCTGGGGGCGTCCATGGTCCAGTACCTCTGACCATCGACGTCCTGCCCAGCGGTGCGATGACCATCACCACAAGCATCGTCATTCAATGGCCGCTGGGCGCCCGCCATTTCCGCCAGCCAAACACGACCAGAGTCTTGTTCTTGTCTTCCCCTTCTTTGGAGCACCCAGCTCCACCTTTGGCCAGCGGGCCGTGCTGCATCTTCCGATCTCTCGCGTGCTCATCTGACTCTTGCAAGTCCGCGGTCCTCCGTCGATGCTCCTGGCTGGGGAACATGGTTGTATGCTGCTGGTCTGGGCTCTCAATTCATCCGCCCGAAAGAAACATAAGGAGTAGCAGTGTCAAGAGCAAGAGCAGGGGAAGGAGGTAGGGAAGCAGGAGAAGAACTCCATCCTCCGACGCAACATGTCCTTCGTGACGTGGGACCGCAAGGCTCTGGACAGCCCTCCCCAGGACTGGCGTTGTATCGTGAGTCGGTTGTGGTCCTGTGGCCCAGAACGATCCTCCAGAGCGAGACAGTAAGGGTCCCCCTCGGAGGTCTTCAGATGCCCCAGGTCCCCAGAGACCTCCGGAAACCCGGAGGGCCTGGGAAACAACAAAACACGTCCGATCCTTGAACGCCAGTTGCTCCTGGACGCGTCCCGAAGAAGCCCGAATGCATCTGAGGCTCCCCATGGGACTACGAGCTTCAGCAGAAGGAGAGGTTGCCATAAGCGGCCCTCTCCCAGGTTGCCCCCAGCTTCTCACGCCGCCTTGGAGCCCCTGGACCCCCCTTGGCTTCGCAGCGAGTGCTCTGGAGGCCATCTGGGCCTCCCTGGAAACGCCAGGGACACGTTGGGTCTTAGCGATCTTCCTGGTCTCCCTCCGGAGGTCCCCGGAAGCCATCAGAGGGCGGGAGTCTGCTGCCCAGGAAATGCCCAAAGTGATCAAAAACATATCCTTGAAACTCGAACCTTCGGCTAGGGTCACCTCGGGCAACACACTTTAGGGGGAACGTTTGGGGGGGGCTGGCTCAGGGATGGAACCATTGATTTGGAAGCAGCGGTACATCACCGATAGATCGGCGACAAGCCCCCGATGGCGAAGCCGCACGTCTCTGGGCGTGGTTGACTATCAGGCCTCTATCGGCGATGACAGGGGCGACTGGAGGTCAATGCATGTCACACTGAGCCCATTCCCCCCTAAACGCGGCCCCTCAACCCGTCACCAGCAGCAACAGCCCCTGAGTTGGCAGCCAAGGCGGCCAGGAGCGGAAGCGGGCGGGGGGCGGGGGGGAGCAGAGACACAGGGAGCACATAGCAGGGAGAAGGCCTGGTGGCAGCCTCGTCGATCGTCCTCTTCCTCGTCCTCCTCCTCCTCCTCATTCGCCTCCTCCTCCGCCTCCTCCTCCTCTTCATCGTCATCATCCTCATCGTCATCATAATCATAATCATGATCATCGTCACCATCATCGGCATCATCACCATCATCATCATCATCATCATGATCATTATCATCATCATCATCATCATCATCATCAGCATCAGCATCAGCATCAGCATCAGCATCATCAACAGCAGCAGCACCAGCATCATGATCCACATCATCATCAGTAGCAGCACCATCATGAGCATCATTATCAGAATCAGCAGCATCATGATCATCATCATCATCATCATCATCATCATCATCATCGTCATCATCATCAACACCAGCGTCACCATCATCATCATCATCATCATCAGCAGCAGCAGCAGCATCCTCATCACCGTGATCATCAGCATCATCATCATGTTCATCATCATCTTCATCAGCATCGTCAGCATCATGATCATCACCATCATCATCGGCATCATCAGCAGCATCATCAGCATCATCATCAGCAGCACCATCATCAGCAGAACCATCATCAGTATCATCATCATCAGCGGCATCATCACCACCATCATTTAACACGTCGCCACCATCATAATTACCTCAACCAACAACACCACACCACCACCACAGTGGCCGTCATCATACGCGCCGTCGTCAGCATCACCACCACAACCACGACCACCATCATCGTCATAATCATCCCCTCTGCCGCCTCCCTCCCTCCTACCTCTTCCAAGCTCCCAAGCCTGGTGACGGCGGCACACGCCAAAGCGCCTGTGTTGGGACCACGCCTTCATTGCGGGCACCATACGGCACCTGCAGGAACCGCCAGCTCTATGGCCTTTGTCCTTTGCCCGCACGGCCTGTGAACCGTTAATGCAGTCCGCCTGACGGTCGGTGCCGGTTTTTCCCTGGCGCCGCCCGCGCGGTCGAGCTGCTACTACCGACAGGAACACTGAATAAGAAACCAGGCTCTTTTTTGGGCATCGTGAGGAGGCCCCCACAGGTCGCAATCCCACGATGTCGAGTGCAGCGTCCAGGGTGCCAGCTCCCAGCGCGCCTGAGCTCTTGATGCCCAGAGCTGCGGCGAATCGGTACAGAGGGGCGGGGGGGGGCTTCTTCTGCCCTGGGATCGCGCCACTCTGGCCGCGGCAGTCCAGGCCACAGGGCCTATAGCAAAGACGCTCTGATGAGGAACTGTTCGGATTCGGAAGTGGCTCGCTGTCCCTCAGATCCTTCCATACCTGACTTGGGCGCATGTTGGCGACCTCCTCCTCCTCCTCCGCCTGCTCCTCCGACTCATCGCATTCCTCCCCCTCCTCTCCTGCATCCTGTATGGTAGGATTGGATCTGGGAGCGCCGATGAATTCTCAGCTGGAGGCTGGAACGGTCCTCGCCCACCATCTGCTTGATGCACTTCGCGGAGCTCCTGAAAAGCGGGATCTCATGCGCACTGACGTAGACAAGGATGTCATCCATCGTCAGCCTCCCACGCCCAACCAGAGGAGAGAAGAAGAGAACTAGCCGGCCGCTCTGCGGTTGATCGGGAGTTTCTGTATACAGAAGAAGGGGCGTGCGTCTGCGCTCGACGACGATGGTGAGAATGAGCGGGCGGCGGTGGTGCGGCGGGTGAGGATCAGGAGGGTGAGGATCAGGAGTGCGAGGCTCACGAGGGTGAGGACCTGGAAACTGAGGGTCACGCGGGCGAGGCTCAGGCGAGCGTGGAGCAGGAGGGTGAGGATGTGAAGGATGAGGATCAGGAGAGCGAGGATGAGGAACATGAAGACCAGGAGGGTGCGGATCGGGCAGAATGCAAGTGCGTCCTAAATGCCGTGCGAAACGCAACCCACTACGGAATCGAACTTACACTTTGCGGCTGTAACGCCGCCATCCTGCTTGTGCGGCCTCTGCCCATGACCCTGAACGTTCACGCCTCCAGACGCTCCCGTTCCCCTGCTCGAATCCTCCACCTTCTCCTCCACATCCTTTCAAGAAACCCCCGAGGTCGAATCCTCGATCCTCGATCCCTGGAGGTCGCTGGAGGTCATTCGTCTTCCTCCTCCTGCGCCTCCTCCTCCTGCACATTCTCGCTCTCTCCTTCTCAGCCTCTCTCCTCCCGCCTCCCTCCTCCCTCCTCCGTCCTCCTGCGTCTTCCTCCCTGCTCACCCTTTTCCTCCTCATGCTCGCCCTCGTGCTAATCCTCGCTTTCGTCCTCGTCTTCGCCTGGCGCGCCCTGCGCGCCCGGCGCATCGCCGGAAATGGTCCCTGGGGGTGCCACGGGGGCCCGTGGGGCGGCTTTGCGAGGATATCCCGATCGAGCGAGCGCACCGGATTTGCGATGGGGACACGCCCGCGCGCCCGGCGCGCTCGGCGCATCGCCGGAAATGGTTCCTGGGGGTGCGGTGGGGGCCCGTGGGGCGATTTGGGGAAGACGTCTGGAACGAGCGCGACGGTTGGGAACACTCCCAGTGCGCCTGGCGCGCCCGGCGCATCGCCGGAAATGGTCCCTGGGGGTGCCACGGGGGCCCACGGGGCGGCTTTGCGAGGGCGTCTCGGACGAGTGCGCCGGATTTGGACACGCCAAGTGCGCCCGGCGCGCCCGGCGCATCGCCGGAAATGGTCCCCGGGGGTGCGCCGTGCGCCCGTGGATCAATTTTTCGCGGATGTCTCGAGCGAGGGCGCCGGATGGGGACACGCCTCGCTCGCCCGGCGCGCCCCGTGCGCCCGGCGAATCGCCAGAATTGGCCCCTGCACCGCGAGGGCCCGTTGGGTGATTTCGCGAGGATGTCTCGAGCGAAGGCGCCAGATGCGGACGCGTCCGGTGCACCCGGCGCGCCCGGCGCATCGCCGGAAGTGGTCCCTGGGGGCGCCTTGGGGGCCCATGGTGTGCGAGGGTGTCTCGGGCGAGGGGGCCAAATTGGGACACGCCCGGTGCGCCTGGCGCATCGCCAAACCTGGTCCATTGGGAATTGCGCTTGGGGCCCGTGGGGCGATTTTGCGAGGATGTCTCGAATGCTTGGCGCATCGGCGGAAATGGTCCCTGGGGGTGCGTTGGGAGGCGGCTTTCTCGCGCACCGGGAGTCAGGATGACGTGAGTTCCACAGAAACTCCTGCAAATGATGATGATGAGGAGGAGGAGGAGGAGGGGGAGGACGACGACGATGACGATGCGGATGAGGATGAGGATGCTGAGGATGAGGGCGATGAGGAGGAGGGGCGCTCTGACACGCCAAACAAAACCGTCGAGGAGGGACATAAGAATCGGAACCGGCCCCATCGCGATGCGAAGAGTGGCAGGACAACAACAATCCTACCTGAACTACGAGGCATTCGCTATGTTCGAGGATCTCCCCTGGTCCTCGGGCCACTGCCCATCGCAAACACTCTGAATGTAGATGCTACGCGTGTTGGTGAGCGGCTGACCACAACGCTTAGCTCAGGCCGGCCTCAGCCACTGACTAGCGAAGGACCCGCACGTCTGACATAACCACCACTTCAGAGACGCATGATAAACCAGCTCGTGGGATTCATGGACCCAGCCCCCCCACACACAATCTGCACTTGTTGCCCCCATCGGCACAAACAGAATCAACAGAGACGGGCGGGGCGCAGGACCTCCTGCGCCACAGTGTGGCAGCGTCGGCCGAAGCACAAGTGCAACATCGAAGGCATCGCCTGGACGTCTCGTCGAGAACGCGTGCAGACTCGAAACCCGAACCCATGCAAGGGGAGGGAGGAGGAGGCTGGCGATCCTGATTTGAGCTCGCAGGACGAGGCCCGGGCGGAGTGATGGAGAGCAAGAGCCCCAGAGCCCCCCGCGCGGCACCGTCTGCACGGCTCCAGAAAGCCGTCCGAAAGCAGCGGCAGAAACCTTCGGATCGACGGCGACGGGGATCAAAACTATCTCCGCCTCCGCTCGCGTCTCCGAAAACCACTAGAAGGTCTTCAGCGGATCCGTTACGTAACCCAGCAGCGCGAGGAAACCACCCACTCTCGTGATAAAACTTCCAGTCGTCACCTGAAAAACGGAGGAGCGGAACCTTGGTCCAGGGGGCTGGTGCGACCCCGCGGAACAAGAAGCAGGACTCCGAGTCCTGACCCGAAACAGCACTGGGAACCAAATGGTCCGACCAACATATGAACGGTATTGCCTGCACTGCACGGGCATAGCCAGCAGCGGCACAGTTGCGTCTCAAGACCTTCGCCATACCTCTGGCAACATCATCCACGGCAGCGGCCGTTTCCTTCTTGGCCCGTGAGCGAGGCCAAGTGCCACCGACAGCGATGGCAAAAAAATCGGCGCGAGACTCGCGCCGTGCTTCGGGGCCTCCGCGAGGGATTCCCAATCGCGCCTGCAGGAATGGTCCTCGCCCCCCTGCTGCAAGCCTTGCCTGGGGAAATGTTGGCTGGCCGAAACCCAGCCCGAACCGAATCCTCAAAATCCTGAATGAACGCGCTGGCATCCCCACAGCGCGAGGCGACCTCTTCGGGGAACGCCCAAGTAACACCGAGCCCTTCGCCACTCAGTGGGGGCGCGCCATTCTGAAGGAGAGACCTAGTCCCAGCCGAACACGAGGAGGCGCGTACGAGGTATTCCTAGTGGGCCTCCAACGGGATCCCAAGGGGCCCCGCGTCAACCACATCAAGAGCGACCCGAATCACGCGGAGCCAAGCTTCGACATCATGAGGGATCCGAATCAGTACGAGCTAAACTTCAACGACTGCGAGAGCAATCCGAATCACTGCGAACTAAACTTCAGAAAGCCTCAGGAGCACCCCAACGAGAACCCTGTACGGACCAGTTTCGGGAAACGGATAAGCGTGCCGATGTACAGAAACCTATGCAAAAGCAGCAAGCACCAGCACCAGCAAAATGTGTGCGATTCCACATAACGGACGATGATGAAACAGTCCGGCCTCAGCCAAACCTGGTTCAAACTGTTTCAGGTGATTCTCAAGATCAATGTCCTCATTCATGTGCGGATGCCTCTCAGCGTGCTGGGATGGATCCAGGGTTGGGACATCCTCGATGTCAGCACCAACAAGAAGTACAACACCGTAGCGCTGATGCGCTGGAAGCAGATGTTCAAGCTGGTGTTCTTAGCCATCACGATGACCAGGCACCCGGCGGTGGCCATCATCTTCCACAACGGGCGCCGCCACGGCCAGGAGGAGATCCTCGAGAGGCAGGCCGAGGCACCAGCACCCAGACGACTACTACCACTGGGGACTATGGTCAAGGTGGAGTTACAGGAGGAGATGGAGAGCAACGGGCTGGAGTTCCAAGGCCTGGGCTGCAGAGAGATGCGCGTAATCCTCAGCGAGCAACGGATCGTCAACGGCCAGAGCCGCAGAGGAGCTCGAGCTGCAGATCCAGAACTCCGAGGACTTGCCAAGAAGTCACGAGCAGAGTTGGTCCAGCTGGCCAGGAAACGCAACGTGAAAGTTACCGGCGACATGCTCAGGGACAAAATCGCGCGTTTGTTGCTGGGACAGACGCCGGAAGCAGTCAAGAAGGAAGAGACCAAGGACGAGGCACCGCTGCTTACGACTTCGAAGGTTGCTTCAGCGACCAGGAGTGCCTCCTTGGCCTGTCGGAGCTCAGGAAGGGAGCAACGAGCAAGACCAATGGGACCACAGCCCTCGGAAGACTCAGACAGCGCCGAACCACCAACCAGGAGAAGGAGCTCATCGATCAGCGACATGGCTATTGCAGCAGAAGACATCGGCGTAGAGGAGGACCAGACTTGGGAGATGATAATTCCGAAGGGGAAGACCAGGAAACAGTAAGAGAAAAGCGCAAGATGAAGCCGGGACAGATCAAGCGCTACAAGGACATGATCAAGACTACTGTCAGCTTCCTGACGTGGCAGGCCACGTTCCCCGACATCTTTCTGGCGAAGCCGCGCTCCTCGGCAGGCAAGGCTATCGCGCAAGATCTCTGCGACGTGTTCAACGTCAAGACCGACCCGAACTACGACTTGATGCAGATCTTCGCAGGTGAGGCCGTCATGTCAGAAGAGTTCAATCGAGCCGGACTCAAGGTGTGCGAGCCCATTGATCCGATCTACAACTACAACCTGCGGGGCGCCCAAGATCGGCGAGAGATTATACAGCTCTACCGCACGTGCAGGCATAAGCTCCTCACGTTGGGGTACCCCTGCACACTCTGGACACAACTTACCAGGGTGAACTATCGAGGCGAAGCTAAACAACAACAACTACGTCGCCAGCGTCTTCGAGATCGTCCCCTACTAGACTTCGTGGAGGAGATCGGTATGATGCGGCTGAACAGCAAGCGAGACATCCTCTTCGAGAATCCCTCGACGTCGGAGGTATTCAAGCAGTCCCAGATCAAGCGTTTAAAGGAGCACCCCCGTGTGAAAGAGGTGAAGGTCGACACGTGCCAGTTCAACCTACGACACCAGCAGTCTAACGGAATGGTTCAGAAGCCGACGAAGCCCTTGGTCTCTAATGACTCCTACGTCGAGCGGCTGAGCAGGCAATGCGACGGACGTCACCCGCATCACCAACTGGAAGGAGCTCACTACACACGCAAGGCAGGACGATTCACCAGAGAGTTCGCGAAGGCAGTCTTGCAAGCATGCCAGCACAGCAGCATGACCTACATGATGGAGAACGGAGTCTACGCGACCGGCGACTTGATGGATCTTATGGGTGGCGAATCGGACGAGTGGTTCTACTACGAGAACGTGGGCGACTTTACCGAGGTACGGGTCAAGTTGCCAGATGGACCTGACTGGAGCCACGTAGGCAGAAGAAGGGTCGTAGACCTCGAGACCGACACGGCGGTGCAGGACTTCGAGAAGGCCGATATCACAACGGATTTGATCAAGCCGAAGTTGGACCGCACTGCCAAGCTGAAGATTCAGCTATGGTATGATACAAGCCAGAACATGTTGCAGAGGACATCGGAGCCAAGGCCACCCAGTTTGGACCTGGAAGTTCAGAGTGCTCAAGCAAGACCTCGCAGCTCTACGACAACTTCACCAGAACTTGGGCCACCCCAGCAACGAGGATCTTGCCAGATCGTTGAGATTTTCAGGATGCAGACCAGAGGTAGTGAAGGCCGCGAAATCACTACGATCCGCGACGTGCATGAGCAAGGCACGGAAGAAAATCGCGAGGCCAGCTAGTCTTTCCCACACAGCCGACTCCAATGAACAGATTGGTTTGGATTGTTTTACGATCAAAAATGTGGGTGGTCAGTCGTGGGATTTCTTATCGGTGGTGGAAATAGGTACGACGTTTCACGTTGTGGGCATGATCGAAAGTCATCATTCGGAAGTCTTGGTTAAGGTATTCACTCAGATATGGACAAGCTGGGCAGGACCACCAGCCAGTGCAGTCGTGCATTTGGAGCGTGGATTTGGTTCGGTCTTCCAGGATATGCTTGATAAGTTCCGTTGCGCGGTCGTTCAAGTGGCCGGTAAGGCAGCATGGCAACACGGACGGACTGAACGCCAAGGAGGCTGGTGGAAGGAGTTGGCCGAGAGAACAATTTCGCACACCGCGGCCTCAGGTGAGTCCGACATGCGCATCATCGCTTCCGTGGTCACGGGGGCCAAGAATGCACTACGACGTCAATGTGGGTTCAGTCCAGAACACTGGGTTTTCAGCAAGAGCGCGCGACTACCGGCTGATCTAGTGGACGGAGCTCGCCATGACGCAGCGCGTGCAGGAGCCGAACTACAACCGATGGAACGACAGCTGGAGATGCGGACCGCCGCCAACAAGGCTTTCATGGAAATGCAGAACGATAACACGCTACGCAAGGCACTACTACCGCCAGCTCAAGAAGGGCTCGATCAAGAAGGGCACCTGGTTGGGACCAGCCGTGATCGTGGGGAAACAAGGCCAGAACTACTGGATATCGCACGGTGGCGTCACCAAGCTCGTAGCTCCAGGACACATTCGGCCAGTTACTACTGAAGAAGTCTGGTGGCCGGGAATAGACGATCAGCATGGAGAGGCCCTCGACCAGCTTCAGCGACTAGGCCGTGACACAGACGCCAGCGCCGACATGGAGCACGACGATCTTCGAGGAGAACAACCACCGCCAGCAGCAGAAGAAGAACAAGTCGTGGAGATGGAGGCGGATGCTGCAGGAGCCCCCGCCGAGGATGCATCAGGAGTTCGTGGTGATGTTGAGCTCTCACCTGCAGAGGAGCTCCCATCTGGTCAAGCTGACGCACCCTCATTATCGCCTACCCCGATTTCAACACAGACACCCGGACAAGTACAGGACAACCCTGTACCCAACTACGAGGACTGGAACCGCGAGGAGCTTCAGCGACGCCGAGCAGTCTACAGTCCCCTCGATGACGTACCGCATTGCGTTTGAGGGAGTCCACAACAAGAAGAAGCTGCCCACCGCATCGCTGGACGACAAGCCGCTCGACAAGCGAGGCAGCCTTACATCGTCAGCATCACCGATGACAGCGACCAGGGTACTAGCACCAACTCCAGCTTCGCAGCAATGCTTCGTAGAGCTCGCATTCAGAGCGAAAGGCCCAGAAAGAAGCTTCAAGACAAAGAGATCGCTTGGAAGGACATCACCGAGGAACACAAGCCACTCTACCGAAAAGCCATCGCCGAGCACAGGGAGGAATGGAAGAGGCTCGGTTCCGTGGAGGCGCTTTCACTGGAGGAATCTCAACAAGCCCGGACCGAGAATGACAGCAACCGTTTCCTGCCGTCTCGCTTCGTGTTCCGCGACAAGAATGTCAATATCCGCGCCGAAGCTAACCCCGCACCGGTGAAGGCCAAGGCTCGACTATGTGCTGGAGGACTTCGTGATCCAGATCTACAGACAGGAGCTCTACGGACAGACGCTCCTACAGTGACGCGAACCAGTTCGCTACTGCTCCTTATCATGGCGGCGCGTTTCGACTGGAGCCCAGTGCGTGCCGACGTCATGTCCGCGTTCATGCTGGGAGAAGAGCAGCCGAGAGACAAACCTCATTTCATGGAGCAGCCGCCCCAAGGTCCACCAGGACTTCAACCAGGACAAGTATTACGCATCGTCAAGGGCAGTTTTGGGCTGGCGACTGCCCCACGACAGCGGTGGGCTACTCTCAAGAACGCACTGCTTAAGGATGAACTTTTGAGCAAGGATGGCCACAAGTTCCACTTAGTTCAAATCTTGGTGTATCCAACTTTATTTGTGGGAAATGGTTCAGACGTAACTCTGCAAGCTATTGTCTGTGTTCACGTGGAGGATTTACGGATTGCTTCCAGTACTCAAGCCAGCTATGATATATCAAGAAGCTGTTTCCGTTCGGAGGTTGGCAAGGGCTAAATTTCACCTTTTGTGCTAAGGATGTTGTCCAGCGTTCAGACGGAGCAATTCGAATGAGCCAATCAGTATTCGCCGAGAAGCTAGAACCGCTCGAAATGACCAAGGAGCGCAAACGAGATCTAGGATGCCTTGCCACTGAGATCGAGATCGCCGAGAACCGGAGCTTGATTGGCAGTTTGGGTTGGCTCGCTAGGCAAACTCGACCAGACCTAGCTGCGGGAGTTTCGATGGCTCAGAGAGTACAGAACTCACCGACGGTGGCCAACCTGATCGAGACGAATCGCATCGTATCCGAGGCCAAGCGTTACAATGAGACCGCCATCACGATCCCGAAGTTGCAGGGCGAGCTCTCTGCATTCTAGTGTTCCATGACGCTGCGTGGGCCAACGTGGACGAGCCAGACGACAAGGTAGCCGGCACCGCCTGGCGGCGTCGACGCCGCATGCGCACCGCCGCGTGCGCACCGCCTACGCCTCGGAGGCTCCGAAGAGGCTCAAGGCTAAGAGCCAGGCGGGATTTCTATTATTCGTGGCCGAAAAGAAGATCATCCAGGACGGAGAAGGCAAGGCAGCTTTGGCTGACTGGAGGTCAGCTACAATTCGAAGGGTATGCCGAAGCACATTTGCAGCAGAGACTATGAGTGCAGTGGATGCTGTGGGAGCAGCTATTGTTATGCGTGCTTCAGTTCTTAATAGTGTATTTCCGAAGATAAATATCGACAGCATCGATCCTACTTTATGCCAGATTCAGTGTGTAACGGACTGTGCTTCTTTATATGATACAAGTCACCGAGAAGGAGCTGTTAAACTTCCAGCTGAGCGAAGATTGGTTTTGGATTTGGTCGGACTACGAGAACTCATGGAGGACGAAATCGTGGAAGAAGTTGCCGCAGCTACTAAATCCAAGTTGCCTTTGGCTTGGTGTCCTGCTAAATATATATATATATATATATATATATATGCTAGCCGACGCGCTAACTAAACGAATGGATGGATCGCAGATCAGGAAGTCGATGGATGGAGTCATCATGTATCACCAAGACACCCCGCCTAAGAGCGACCACGATTCGAATGCGACGCTGAGTGCGTGGGCGACCGACTGGGAGAACATGGTTGGATGTATTCCTGCAGTGGACAAATATTGATAACGTGAGCCTACTATCTCTTTTCCATATTACGAAGCCCATCGGCTGCCTGCTTATTTTTCCTTTGCAAGCCTGTTTGCAATGCTGTCTGTTGTTTTTGAGTCGGCGGATTTCGCCCGCTGCGGGACCTGGGAGTTTTGATGTTTAGCGCGCTGCCGTGCCCTCCGTGTTTGTGCTTCTTGATCGACAAGGGGCAACGTAATTTTAGGGCCAGCGTGAAAGCGAGAGTGCTGGATAGCCCAGCGTTTGCCCCTCGTCTCACTTGTTTCTTATCCGCAAGCATTGCGGCTCCCAGGGCCCTTGAGCCTCAGGCGACATGCGGAAAATATCAGCGCCTATCTCAGAAGTTGCATCTTCACACACACACACACACAAGAAAAAAACCTGCCGCTGAGAGAATTTGCCGCGGCCGAGACGTGAGCTCCTCGAGCAGGGCCGCGAGCTCAGCGAGCCCTGCGAGCGGCGGGCGCTCCATGTTGAGGGGAATGAGCTGGGCGACCCCGAGGCTTTCCCTGGGCTTCGCGGACCGCGGGGCTCGCCGAACTCGTTCTGGCACGAGAGGCTCAATCTGCTCAACTCGAGCAGCTTCGCGAATATCGGCACGCGCGGCGCGCGCCGGGTCGAGGTCGAGGGGCTCCGGCCGCCGCGGCGCGCGCCGCTTCTCGGCTTTCTCTTCGACGCTGCGCAGGGGGCGAAGGAGCGCGCGATCGTCGACAACTACTCATCTGGAATAGCAGGCCCTTCCTGGAGCGACTTAGGTCAATCCCAGGAGCCTCAACGGCGCAGATCGATTCCCGATGTTCCCGAATAGAGCTTCCAAGAGCCCGTCGTTTAGCTACTCCAGACGCTAATTTGGCCGCGATGGCCATCTGGTTGAGATCTTCAAACTTCCCGCTGGACATGACGGGTGGCTCGACCTGCAACTGGCCCCGAGACGACCGCGCATGATGATCCAGACTGGCGTGAGCAACGTGAACGGCGCCAGACTGGTCGCCGGCCAGCGCCGCGCGCGCTCGGCACAGGTGCCGCTGCTGAACAGGCCCGTTCTCGCGAGCACGGCGACGATGCAACTGGCCGAAAGCCGCAGCAAGACGACCCCGCCAGGGCGCAACCTGACCGCGCAGAGGCCGCCCCCGAACTCGATTGCAAACGGCGACATCTGAGGCGACGAACGACGGCCTTTGGCTCCGAGAGACCGCCCCAGGAAGAGAAACCCCATCGTGCTGGAAACATCTCTGCTCGAGAGCCTGAACCGAACGAGCGGCCCCCCGCTTGCGCGCGCTGCTGAGTTGCAAAAAAGAGGCTACACCTCCGAATGCTGAAGCGACTCCGAGCACCCCACCTGCGCCCGCGCCGAAGCCCAGGGGCCAGGAGGCGCCATGAACGCGGGAGGGGAGGCGTGACTGCTATCTGCCAAGGGTCGGGGCTGGGTCCCCCGACGATCCGAAGGACGAAATTAATTCCTTTGCACTGGTGACTCCGTCGCCTGAAGCACCGGCCTCGCCGGCAGCCGCGAGCGCTCGCAACTGCGCTGCGCGGGGCTCGCGGCCGCTCCGGGCCGCGCGACCCGGCGCGCGGAAGTAGCTGCGACAGCCACTGGCGAATCAGAAACATCGGGCGGCACATAATAGTTGAAACCGCTGTCTGGCGCGGAAGCGCGCATGGCGCCCGCGATCGCGCTCGGCACGCGGCGTGGCGCAGCAGACGCAAATTCGAAAGCAGAAACGGGGGGGGGGGGGCGACCCCCTGGGTCGGCTGAGGTGACGACGAAGCCAAGTCCCCGAGCATCTCCTCGACTGCCTCTCGCTGCCGCCCCCTCGCAAGCTCGCGAGCCACCGCGCGCTGAGTCTTGGCCGTGCTGGACTTAGAGCACGGCGTCGGTTGGGCCTGTGGAATCTGCACTTGGGGAAGGCGGATGGCCACGGCCAGCTCGCGGCAGGGAACCTGGTAACGCGAGCTCCGAAGGCTCGCGAGCACGCCGCAGTGCGGCTTCAACGGAGCCGCCAGCACCGCCGCCACCTGATCGATGCAGGGCACGATAGAGTAGCTGACCATGACGCAGTCGAGCTTGCCACCCTTTCCCGACGCGCACGCTTGCTCGACGTCGGGCGCGGAGAGGAGTGCCCTCACCTTCTCGACAAAGCCCCTATGAACGAGCACGGCGAGATCGAGATTAAAGTCCCGAATGACGAGCCATGGGCGGCGGAGTTGGAAGCACATGCTCCGAGCTTGGCGAATCGACAAAAATCCTGCCATTGGGGCCCACGGAGCAGAACCCGTGGAAACAGACTCGGGAACCTCGGAGCAGAACCCCACCGAGTAGCCGTGAACGTGAAGGACCCCGACAAAGAAACCGTCGTAAGACGAAGTCCCAGGAGCATGCAGATCACGAGTAACCGCGTCGGACTCACGGAGCTGGTAAAGTTGGAGATGCTGGCGACACCATTTCCATTCCCCTCCTTCGTTGGCCCTGTCCTTCGTGGCACTGGACTGCTCATCCCCTGCGTTGACAATCAATTTGCGACGAGCCTGGCTAGCCTGGCCCTGATAGTGCTGCAACTCGCTGGCCGACTCGATGCGGGTCTCAACTAAGCAGAAGTAGTGAAACGGAGAGCAGGCTGGACCAATGATGAACTCCCAGGCCTGCCTGCCCGAGGCTGTGGCGCCGCCGGAAAAAAGGAAGGAATCCGAATCCAGCTTGGAGCCAAAGAACCACGGATGACAGGCTGCTGAGCACCGTTATCATCAAGATGAAACCCCGGGCTGGTGCACACGAGGGCTGCGCAACCCCGAACTCGAAACCTGACGACGATGAGGAGGCAAAGCGGGTTTCGAAGCGCTCTCCTCCACCCCCAGACGATCATTGACCCGAGCCCGTGTTCGAGCCTCCCGCGCTGCTGGCCTCGCCCGCGCGCTGCTGCCTGCGTGGCCGCACCGCCTTGATGCGCCCCTGGCTGGCCGCCTCGCCGCCGTCGGCCATCGCCGCCGCGCTGCCGCCACCGGCCTGGCCTGACGCCTGCGCGTTTCCCTGGGGCGGCTGGCTCGGGCGAGCGCTCGGCAGACGCCGCGGCTGCTGAAGCGCCACCCTCGCCACGGCGTTTCTGGGCCATGCGTTTGGTGGTCTGGGCCTGAAGCTCCTGGCCCGCTCGAGCCACGTGACCACCTGCGTGCTCTTCGACTCCAGCTGGTCTCGGGCGCCCATCAGATCCTGTTTGAGCTTCCGGAGATCAATTTCCTCGTGCTCCTCCGCGCCTAATGTCTCGATCTCGTCGAAAAACTGCTCGCCCCAATGAATGGAGGAGAGAACGTCATTCTTATCGCCGGCGACGGAGGGGCCACTGGGAATAACGCCGACCTTCTTGCAGAGCGCCTCTGTCGCAAGCCTCTTGGCATCCTCGGCGGCCGCCAAGGCATATGCTGCTTGCGCCCCCTTTTCCTCAGCCTTGGCCAGGTTGTGACAGCACCGTTGGAGTGCAGCTATGGCCTGATCATGTTTCAGCGCCGCATCTCGGACTGCACCGTTCGCCTTGGTCAAAGCATCTTCAGGAAAGAAGGCCGCCGTACCGTTAGCAGAGTTCTTCAGCGCACTGATCTGCGCCGTGAGGGAACACTTGAGCAGGGGGTCGGCGGTTACCTCCGATGCCTTTCCAAGCGTGACGATGTGATCGGACTAGGTGGACCCGATGGCGAGCTGCTTGTCGCCGCACTTCGCATCCAGCTCTTGATTCCTCATTCTAACCTTCCTGTTGCACTTGGAACAGACTCTGCTGGCGGCAATGAGCACGCAGTTGTACCCATGACGCCCGCAACCCCTGCACGTGTTCCAAAGGCCCTTCGAAGACATGCGCCCTCTTCGCCACCGAGAAAAACGGCCCGAGGCTGCTGGGCTGTGACCTCGGTGCCCCTCGAGCGCCTCGTGAAGGCGAGGGCCTGGACTCAAGGGTCGCCAAAACGAGACTCTCGAGCCAGCGATTGAGCCCGTCGAGGAGGGGCGGAGGGGGGAGGAGGGAGGAGGAAGGAACGAAGGAGATGGGGGGGGAGGAGGGAGAAGAGGGGAGGGAGGGAGGAGAGATGAGCGAGGAGGGAGAAAGGAAACAGGAGGGAGCATGGAGATAGGAGCGAGGATAATGGAGGAAGGAGACGGGAGGGAGGGAGGAGGAAGGATGGATAGAGGAGGGAAAAGAAAGGAAACAGGAGGGAGTAGAGAGGAGAACGGCAAGCTAGGTGCGCTCGCACCAAGTTTGACACCCTAGCCCTTCCACCCATGCCTTCCCATGACTCTCATTTTGTATCTATCTGCCGACATACCAAACCTGGAATTTCAAAAAGGACCCCATCGTATGATGCGCAATCGGAAAAAGGGAGCTGCGTACATTGGAGGAGATTGCGAATGAGCAGGAGGATGAACAGGAGGAAAAGCAGGAGGAAGGAGGAGGAGGAGGAAGAGGACGAACAGCAGCAACAACAGGAGAAGAGAAGTGGAAGGACTGGGAGGAACAGAAGAACCAGGGGGAGGCGGAGAAGGGAAACGGAGGGGGGCGACAATAATGAGGCAGGACTCGGATCCAGAGAGGTGGCTCGCTCGAGGGCGAGAGTGCTGTTCTGAACGACGGGAGCCAGCCGCCGATCTTACAGATGAGGCCGACGCTGCAGCGGCAGCACCATGTTAGGACCAAGCCGGTGTAGAAACAAACAACGCGCGGAGGAGAGGGCAGGCCACTCTTAGGACGTCTTCGGGGGAGGGAGGAGAGTAGAACTCACGTTGTGTGTGAGTGCTGAAGAACTGTAGGAAGGATGATGGAGAGGAGGAAGGAGGGAGGCGCACGAGCAGGATGAAGAGAAAGAGGAATACGCGGAGGGACAAAGTAGAGCAAGAGCGATGGAAACTTGGGCGATCGTGCAAATATGATTCAAGCTCTGCCAGAAGGCACGCCCAGAACTACTGCCTTGCCTGCTGCCAGTCCCCCGCATTACCGACGGTGGCAAGGCGAGTGGTAGCGCTCTAACGCAAGGGACACCATGCAACAAAAAGCTACGCAACACGGCAAGAGAAGAGGCACTGACCAGGGTTCTGGCCTTCGCCGCCCTGGAGCGGAGAAAGGCGCGTAAAGACCGCGACCGTGCCACGCACCGGGCTGCACACGGCGATGCTGCACAAAGCGGCGCAGCCGCTTGAAGCGGTGGGACCACCCGAGCAAGACGGTGCGAGAGGCACAGGAAGAGCCATATGTAGACGAAGAGGAAGGGGAAGAGTGCACAGCAGAGGCCCGTCCCCTCCTCCTCTCTGGCAGCGGCAGAAGGCCGTCTCCCTTCTGAGGCCTCTTCGGAAGATAGGGCTACCAATCTGCATCGACCCTTGCCAGGCAAATCCCGAGTGCAAGATCGGCGAAGGGGATACACCATCCTGGCTTGGCCAGCAAGGCAGATGCACCGATCCTGGACCCAAGGACGGCTTGGCTGGGATCGGTGTGGGCGGATAGTTGGCGTCCTCCTTCCTCTTCGGGTTAATGATACCGATCAAGACACACTCGTCAACCTCGTCCTGCAACTCCGCCAGCGTCATTCCTTGAATTCCGTCCGCCAGCGGGCTTCCTTCCAGGCGAGCGCAGGGGTTGGGAAGTACGGTCCCTAGTTATCGTCCGTCCTTCCCTGCTCCTGATCTCCCCACATCCCTCCCATGCCTCCCTGTCTCCGTCCCTTCAACTTGACCCTCCCGCTCTTCCACTTCTCGCCTCCCTACAGGCCCTGGAAGACGGGGAATGAGGAGGACGGCGAAACACCTGGGGCGATGCAAAAGATGCAAGGCTGGAATGAACAAGCGCGAACGGAGATGGTGGGCACGTAGAACGAGAGCTCCTTCTAGTTCGGCTTCTCCTCTTCCACTGATAGTGTATTATCCTCTTCCTCCTCTCTCCCTCCCTCCCTCCCTCCCTCCCTCCCTCGTCAACCTCCCGCCTCCCGCCCCGTGCCCATTCTCATTGTCGCCCCCGCTCTGCGTACCCAACCCAATATTCCTCCTCCTCCTCCTCCTCCTCCTCCTCCTCCCCCTCGCTCTCCCTCCCGCCCTGCCTCCCCCATCCCGCCCCATATTCCTCCTCTGCCCACATCTCCGTAGCCATTAGGGCGCGAGCCTGGCAGCGGATGGCCCTCCGCACCGGGCAGACGCGCCCAGTGGCCATGTGGCGAGCCGATGGCTGGTCATCGGCCGAACAGAAGACGTTAGCGCGGTGGCTCGTCAGCCTCGCGAGGAAATCAGCCAGAGCAGGGCGGCGCTAGTGTGCCAGCTGAAGGCGTCCCGCGAAGCGCTCCAGTGACATGGGGCCCTGTGCGACCAGCCAGGGGGGTGGGCAGTATGCCACCTTCGGCAATGCCTATGAAGCAAGCTGGTCAAGCTGTTGAAAGTGCCAGAACAGGAGAGCTACGCTGCCAACCCAGTGGAGGGAAGCGTGCTCGGCAAAGCACCACCCAATGATGGAGCCCGCCCGCGTGCCACACCAGGCTAGAGAGAGTTTCAGAAGGGACTCTTCCTCGTCAACAGGCTGGGCACGGATGAGGGCGACGTGCAGTTCGGTGAAGAAAGGCACACTCGTGGGAACAAGCCACAGGAAGCTGCGCCGCGCGCTGAAGATGATGTTCGTAAAGACGATGCAACTCACGGAGACGATCACTCTTGAAGAAGGTGAGCCTCATGAAAATGAGCCTCATGAAGACTAGTCTCGTGAATGATACACTGATCAAAATAACCGTTATGATGACGAGCCTCAGGAAGGGGATGAGTATCATGCTGGCTGGAGACGGGCCTCGAGAAGAGTGCTGTGCAGATGAACCTCACGCTAGAGCTGGCCACCATCAAGTAGCGGCAATGAGCCGCCCAAGGCTGTCCAGACCATGGGAAGGTGAAAAGGGCAGCTGCATCGCGAATACAACCGTGATGAAACTGAGTATGAGCCTCGAGCAGATGAGCGGCAAGGTGAAGATGGGCTCGTTTTCGAAGTATGGCCTTGAGAAGTGCAAGACGAGCCTCACCAGGGCGAGCCTGAAAATATAGATCAGCATCCAAGCCAAGACGGGCCCCAAGCCCAATCGCCCTTCGCGGACGGCTAGGACGGCCGATTGTGCCGTGAGCTTGAGCGCGACAGAACGTCTCCTGCAGAAGGTTGCGCGCCATTGGCGGACTTTTGGAAGCCCAAGTTTCGTGGTAAGCGCCATTTCGCGGCCCCGCCACGAACAGGTAAACTGAGGCTGACGACTGCTCCTGCGGCCCCTGCACAGAGCATGTGAACCACGGCCTCGGCAGCATCCGAGGTCGAGCTGCACCTCGATTGTGCTGCCCCTTCGGCCCCCACCAAGAGCAGGTAGACAATGGCTTACGTGTGACACAAGGCAGCGCCGCCCTTCCCTGCCGTATGCCACCAGCAGACAAGGTACGGCGGCTCAAAACGTATAAGCTGTGGTGTCCTTACGATTATAAGTTATAAGTATTAATATTATTAGCCTTACAACGCCAAGCGTGCCCAAACCGATGCAACTCTCCAGAGTCCCAAAGCCGATTTCTCATTCTACCACTGGCGCCGTCTCTCCTCCCTATTCCCTTCATCATCGTCCTCCTACTCCTCCTCCTCCTCCTCCTCCTCCTCCTCCTCCTCCTCCTCCTCCTCCTCTTTGCCCCCCTCCCCAGAACATTCATCCTCCTCATCCCCCTCCGCCTCCTATTCCTCCTCCTCCTCCTCCTTCCTCGCCGCTTCCTCCTCCTCCTCCTCCACCTCATCCTCCTCCTCGTACTCCTCCTCCTCCTTTTCCTCCTCGTACTCCTCCTCCTCCTCCTCCTCCTCCTCCTCCTCCTCCTCCTCCTCCTCCTCCTCCTCATCCTTCACCTCCTCCTTCTCATACACTTCCTCCTGAGATCGAGGCCCCTGCAACGCCATCCGACAACGCTCAGAAACAAGACAGAGGAGGCAATATGAGGGGCTCCAGGAACCCGCTTGAGCCTTCCCCTGGGTGAGGAGGAAGCGGACGAGAGGGTTGAGGGAAACGGTTTTCACGTGTGTATTCCTATGTGATGTTTGGTTTCGAAGGCTTGTGCAAGCGTTCAACAGGCTTGGAGAAGTAGCTGGACGACCTCAGCGTAGACTGGAAGGTTCCAGGCATCTTTCGAATGGGAGGTAAGATGACGAAGAAGGATAACGAGAAGCGGGAGGAGGGGCAGGGAGTTGGGAGACGTCAGGGAGGAGGGATGGGAGGGAGAGGAGGAGGAGGAGGAGGAGGAGGAGGAGGATGAGGAGGAGTAGGAGGTGGAGGAGGAGGAGGAGGAGGAGGAGGAGGAGGAGGAGGGGGGCGAGGAGGAGGAGGGAGGGAGGGAGGTACTGAGGGAGGCAAGGCAAGGAGAAGGAGGAGGAGGAGGAGGAAGATGGGGTGGCAAACAGTGAGTGAGGGGAAAGTGGACGAGGAGGAAGAGGAGAATAAGGACAGTCGATGGAGCCCTGAAAGCATGGGGAAGAAGACACAGAGGGCTAGGGAGAGCGAGGAAAAGAAGAAGAAGAAGAAGAAGAATAACGAGATGCCAAGAGAGAGAGCGAGAGAGAAAGTGGGAGTGGGAGAGAGACAGCGATGCAGCAAGACAGGGAAAGAGACGGAGACAGAGACGGAGTGAGTGAGAGAGAGAGAGAGAGACACACAGAGAGACAGAGAGCGATAGAGAGAGAGAGAGAGAAACAAATAAACAAAACATAGAGAGAGCGCAACGAGGGAGATCGCAACAATCCGGGCGGTGTGTCCGTCTGGGCGCGCAGGCTGCTAGCGCCAGCTGCGCCCACCCCTTTGGCGGGAAGGGCCGCGGTACAAAGAGGGGGGCGGAAAACCCTCCCACCCCAGCGCAGTCAAGAAGACTACGACTGGAAAACAACGAGGGGCGTGGCGATTCGGGAGTGGTACTCCCAATCTGCGTGCCCGCGGCGGAGAGAGGCCCATGTGCAGCACGTGTTCGATTCGTCCCTCCAGGTCCCTGTGGGTAGGGCGTCAAGGAAAGGCACCCCCGACCGCGACCCAAGGCGTGATCCGTGGAGCGTGTTGTCAGGCGTCCGCACGGGACGCAGAAGAAGCCGTTGCGCTGACACCAAGCGCCAGGTCTCGCCTGGATGGCCCCGTGGAAGGGGGGGGGCTCCAGGGGGGGAGAGGCGGTGGAGACGCCGTGCGAGTGGCGTCCCAGGCGGACTGGGCTCGATGGAGCCGTGCGAGGAGGGGGCCCACCTGTTGCTGCGCGCGGCGCGGCATCTGCACGAGGCGCGTGGCGCACTCTTGGAGCGGGGAGGTGCTAAAACGAAGATCCGACTCTCGGGCGGCCTGGCGGTCCGCAGCGTAAAAGTGAGTGAGGGTACTGTGCGAGTCGGGGGAAGCTGACTGCCCCTGGTGGGGTACCCGTCTCCTTGTTGGAAAGAGGGGCTCTGACCAGACCGCGGGTCCCCTGATGGGGCGGGGCGTGAGCCTGGTGGCTGGAGGCATGGTGGGGGGGAGTGTTGACTGTTCGGTTGAACTGGCCAGCACGACACAGCGGCTTGGGGCGACGGCCCCGTCATGGCGACAGTCCGCGACCCCGTGCTTCGCCCCCGCGAATCTTAGCCTGGTGGCCAGTGTGGGACGGGTCCAGCAACCCATGGGAGGGTATGGTGAGCTGGGCGAGATACCGCTACAGTCGGGCCGCTGAAAGAAGGAACGCTAAATAAGGAACGGAGCCCCTTCTTGGCCCCGTAAGCGCCTCCGTGCCCCAGGAGGGCAAGAGGAACAGCACTGGAGGAACCTAAGGAACACCGAGCACCTTCCGAACCCAACCTGTTCCTTATTTCAGCGTCTTGACTGTAGAGCATCAGCAGTCCCGTGGTGGACGGGCCCAGGGATCAGGAGGCCTGGGCGCTAGGAGGCCTGGGGGCAGGGGACCTGGCGGCTGAACCTGACGGTCGTCAGGCCTACTGCGGTGCAGAGGGCCGGGCCGCCGGGGCCGGTTGGGTCTCCGTCGTCACCGTCGTACGCCTCGTGAGTGTCGGCGTCGCTGAGGGCAGGGTCGTCCTGGACGACTGGTGCGGATAGTCCGTGCGAGGGAGCTTGGGGCGCTCGCGTGTCTTCGCCGTTGTCGTTCATCAAGGGCACCTCCGAGTCCGAGCGGCTCTTCTTCGTCGCCGTCGAAATCGCCAGGGAAGCGGCCCCAGGGGTCGTCAAGGTCGTCGAAATCGTCAGGCCCTGGTGGGTCGGGCGGTCCTCCTGGTGGGCCTGGTTTCCCCAGTGCCGCCGCGCCAGAGATCAGCGGGGTTGGCTCCATGCGGTGAAGTTCGCTCCTCGTGTACCCGGCCCGACGGTCGGGGAGGGACAAGGCACGGTGGCGGCGATCGTAGATGGCTACCGCCGAGGTGCCGAACACAGCCGCAGAGTTGTGGCGCCATTGCCATCTGGCCGCGTGACGTGCCGCGGCTTCTGGTGGAGACGCGCGCCTGCCGTGGACACGTCGTCAGCGTTTCGGTTGAAGGCCTCGGCCGCGTGCGAGATGAGGCCGTCGTTTACCCCTTGTTATCCGAGACGGCTCAAATTTTCTTCGACCCGGAGTAGGCCTGTCTTGGCCTACACGACGCGGTGAATGCTCCGCCAAAGATCTGCTCTGGTGCTGCTCTGGTGAGGAGGGCTCCAAATCCATCGACCACCGCCGGGTTGTCGATGAAGATGTGCACAGGGCGCTCGGCCGTGGCGACCAGGTGGACGAGGGTCAGGGTCTCCGCTCGCTGGGCTGACTGGGCCAGGCCGTGAACCCTAGCCGAATAGTTGACGCAGCGGTCTGGCCAGTAGTAGACGCCGCAACCCGCCCGGGCCGGGAAAGGGCGCACCTGGCGTTAGCAAGCCCCGTCCACGGCCGCGCACGCAGATTGCCACCCGGTGGTGTCGCCGCAGTACTCCCCGTAGACGTCTGGGCCTTCGGCCTCTGGCGGCGGCCGCGGGACGGGTTTGGGCAGGGGATCGTGGGCCAGGTCGGCTTGGAGGTCAAGAAGCCGAGGGCCCTCTTCGAGGAGACCGCAGTGGCGCGCATGCTGCGACAGGTCGCGCCGCTGATCCTGGGAGATCATGGTGCCCAGAGCCCTAAGTTCAGTGGCCCAGCAGGGGCATCGCCAGACGGTATGTTCCTGGGGCTCTTCCTCCCCCCTGCACGGGCACGCAGGGGAGTCGCCGGCGGGTGCGCCAGCACGGGCGCGCCATTGTTGAGCGCGATCGCCCAAACAAAGGTTGCGCAGCAGTTCCACTTGCCAGGCCGCACATCGGGCCTCACCCTTGGCTCGCTGGAGCCATGTCGTGGCGTAGTAATCCGCGCCCTGCCGCGGCGCAGCCTGCGCGCCCAGGTCATGGCGGATGGTGAATATGCGGCGAAGGAGGGCGCGCGGCGAAAGAAGGATCGGCGCATGGACGTTCCCAGCATGTGTGTGAAGAGGGCCCAACGGCAGATGGAGCCACGAGAGGGAAGTACCCCAGTCGTCAAGCATTGTGCCGAACAAGCGCCATGTCCATTCAAGCTAGGCAACCGTTTGCCACACCCTGCCGATGGGGCCACCATCCTGAAAGTGCTGCGAGACTGGCGCCTCGTAGAACCTGGCGGCGCACGCCGAGCAGGGCTACACGCTGGGTGATCGCGTCAAGTGCGAGGGCGCGGCCTGGCACGGCGAGGGCGAAAAGAGCCAATTGGGACATCCAGGTGCGTCATGTTGGGCGCATGGCGCGAAGAGGGTGTCGTTGTACAGGTTTCGCACTTTGGCGCTGGGCGCCTGGACGTCAGTGCCCGTGGTGCACATGCTGGCCGCGAGTGACCGAGCTGACCTGGCCTGCGCGTGGATGACCTCGGGGCTGCGGCCTGCGCGTGGCAGCCTCGCGATAGCTTCAGGGACGCTGGCGTCGGCCTTGGCAGAGAGGATGAAGTGCGCTGGTTCGGGGGCTGGTGCCACACTGGTGTAATCTGGCTGCCGACCAGTTTCACCTGGCGGTGAGTCTTCGGGGTCTGGCCGTCGAGGCTGAAGACACGCAACTGGTGGTGTAAACCCTCGCCACTCGCCCAGACGACAACTTTGCCAGGATGTCTCTTCTGACCTGGGAACCCGTCGAGGAGGACCATCTCACTTTGTGCGTCCCCGGTTCGGCCGCCGTATGGGGCCATGGAATTGTTGTCTCCCACAAAGGTCGCACTGCTGCCTGGGTTGCCGCATCGTCCAGACGCACGGGGAGAAAGAGAGAGAGAGAGAGAGAGATGGAAAGAGAGAGAAGGAGAGCGTGTGCCTGCGAGAGAAATGGGGATCTGATATATATATATATATAGAGAGAGAGAGAGAGAGAGAGAGAACAATCGCGCGCGCTTCGCGCGCGCTCAGGTTCTAGCCCAGGCCTGGGGGGCGCTGGACGATCTTGGCCTGGGGGGTGCTTCTTGGGGGGGCGTCTGAGGGTCCCTTGGGGCATCGGTTCTGCAATCTGAAGCCGTCATTGGCCGTCTTGGCTGCGTGGAAGCCCGACTTGAGGCCACCTGCGGCCAGATTGAGGCAATCCGGAAGCCTCCGGGGGCCTCCTGGTAGCAGTTTTGACGCATCGAGGGCACTCTTGGGCTATCTTAAAGCCTCTTGGACGTCTCCCAGGAGCCTTTTAGGCCCTCGGGAAGCTATTGGGATCCTCGTCGGACCACTTGGGGGCCTCTTGCGGCCTCCTGTGTGCCTTGTGGGGGGACCGATCTGCTGTTGGGTCGCGTTCCCCTTCTTGGGCCTCTCTTGGGGCTCTTGGGGCCCTCTCGGGCCGTCTTGGGCGCCTCAAGCACCGTCTTGGGGCCCTCGCGGGCCGTCTTGGGGCCCTCTTGGAGTCCTCTTCCTCTATATGGGAGCGGTATTGGAAGCCTCTTGGGCCGTCTTGGAGCATCGGGATGCCAAAAGGCCGAAAAAATTAAAACCCGTCAAAGCCCAATCGTAAAACAATGAGTTGTGCCTCTTGGGGCCACCTTGGGAGATCTCTTGGAACCTCGTCGGCCCTCTTGGGAGCTTCTTGGGGGCCTCTTGGATCCGATTGGGGGCCTCTTGGGACTTCCCGAGAACCTCTCGGGGTAGAAAGCTCGGATTCTCGGTTCGTGTTTCCCTTCTTGGGCCTCTCTTGGGGCCGTCTTGGGGCCCTCTCGGGCCGTCTTGGGCGCCTCAGGCACCGCCTTGGGGCCCTCGTGGGCCGCCCAGGGCCCTCTTGGAAGCCTCTTCGGCTATCTTGGAGCTGTCTGGGAGGCCTCTTCCTCCTCCTCGTCCCGCTCCTCCTCCTCCTCCTCCTCCTCCTCCTCCCACTCCAACTCTCTCTCCTCCTGATCTTCCTCCTCCTCCTCCTCCTCCTCCTGCAGCGTGTTCCGGAAGGCTCCCGCCGGAACATGCTGTGCACAAGTGCTGTCACTGCTCCCGCCACCGTGCCCTGGGTGGTGGGTCAGAGGCCTCATGGGTGTTGGTTTGGATCTCGTGGTTGGCCTGTCGGGGACGTCGTGAAGGCAGTTTCGCAGCTTCTCGGTAGCCGTTTTGGGACCGTTGTGGGGCCTCCTCGGGGCTGTTTTGTAGCCTCTTTAGGCCTCGTTTGGGCCTCCTGGGTGCCTCTTGGGGGCCTCCTGGGGCCTCTTGGGGGCTCCTTGGGGCCTCCTGGGGCACTCTTCAAGCGGGAGGGTCGAATTTTGGAGTCGTGGTCCCCCTCTTGGGCGCATCTTGGGGCCGTCTTGGGGCTCTGTTGGGCTGTCTTGGGCGACTCTGGGGCCGTCTTGGGGCCCTCTTGGGCCGTCTTGGGGCGCCCTTGGGGGCCTATTGAGCCGTCTTGGAACGTCGGACAGCCGAAAAGGCTGGCAGGCCAAAATGGTTCGAAAACCTTCGTACAATTGACGATTTCGGCCTCTGGAAGCGCTCTGGAGAGGCGTCTTGAAGCGTCGTGGAGTGCCTTGGGGGGCCTTTCGGGCCGTCTTGGGCCTATCTTGGGCGTCCTGGAGCGGTCTTTCGGCGACTCGGGGCCCGCTTGGGCCGTCTTGGGAGCCTCTGGAGGCCCTCCTGGACTATTTTGGACCTCCCCGGCCGCCCCGTCCTCTCATGGGGGGTCGGAGGCGGCGGCCTCAAAGACCCAGGACGCGGAAACCCTGTAAAAACATACGGAAAATGAGCCCCGGTACCCCCATGGCGGCTCTTCGGCGCTCGTGGACCGTTGGAAGCTCGAAAACGCGAGAAGCCAAAAACATTGAAAAGACCATTGAACATATACGACTTTGGCCTCTTCGGGCCGTACCGTGATACCTATCAGACTTCTTGGGGTCTCTTGGAGGCCACCTGGAAGCCTCGAGAGCCGTCGGAAGGCTGACTTGGGCTGCTCGGGAGCGTCTTGGGCCATCCTTTCGCATTCTGGGGGCTCCTGGGGGGCGTCTTGGGCCCTCCTGGAGCGCTGTGGAGGCTGCCGGAAAGGCTGGGGCAGCGGTGCCGGGAGCGTCCCCGAGATGTGGCCATATCTTTTCAGCGCGTTCCGGGAGCATCTTCCCGGAACGCGCTCGTGGCAGGGCGCCCACGTCCGAGGACGTTGGCATGGGAAACCGCAGCGCGTGATCATTCCAGCGCGTTCCGGCGAAGACCGTGCGGAACGCGCTTGGGCAAGCGCTGGGTTTGGGGAAGGCGAGTGGGGACCGTTCAGGCAGTTTGGGATGCTCGGGGCAAGAGGCGGAAGCCATCCTCATAAGACATGCAGTCTTCCTGGAGCCGTCTTGCAGAAAACACAAAAAACTGAGACCCTGCAGTCGTTCCTGGAGCCGTCTTGGAGCCCTCTTGGGCTGCCCTGGAGCCTGTTGGAGCCCTCTGCGGAATGGTCTTGGAGCCCGCGCCGAGGATCTGGAAAATGTCCGGGAGCATCGCGGCGGCCTTCGAGGCCCGGGACGCCGAAACCGCGTAAAAGCACAGCGAGAATGAGCCCCGGTACTGGAGGGTCGGGCAGCTGTTTTCGGGCCCCTGGGCTAGAACCATCGCGCGCGTTTCGCGCGCGCTCAGGTTTAGCCCAGGCCAGGGGGGCGCTGGACGATCTTGGACAACGATCTCAAGCACAGGCGCGCGACGGCATCTGAGGAGCTTCTGGGGTGTTCCGCATGCTTCGTCAACTGGCTGATGGAGGCACCTCTTGGGTGCTTCTTGGGGGGGGCGTCTGAGGGTCCCTTGGGGGCATCGGTTCTGCAATCTGAAGCTTTCATTGGCCGCCTTGGCTGCGTTGAAGCCCGACTTGAGGCCACCTGCGGCCAGATTGAGGCAATCCGGAAGCCTCCTGGGGGCCTCCTGGGAGCAGTTTTGACGCATCGAGGGCACTCTTGGGCTATTTTAAAGCCTCTTGGACGTCTCCTAAAGGCCTTTTAGGCTCTCGGGAAGCTTTTGGGGTCCTCATCGGACCACTTGGGGGCCTCTTGCGGCCTCCTGTGGGCCTTTTGGGGGGACCGCTCTGCTGTTGGGTCGCGTTCCCCTTCTTGGGCCTCTCTTGGGGCTCTTGGGGCCCTCTCGGGCCGTCTTGGGCGCCTCAAGCACCGTCTTGGGGCCCTCGCGGGCCGTCTTGGGGATTTCTTGGAGGCCTCTTCCTCTATATGGGAGCGGTATTGGAAGCCTCTTGGGCCGTCTTGGAGCATCGGGATGCCAAAAGGCAGAAAAAATTAAAACCCGTCAAAGCCCAATCGTAAAACAATGAGTTGTGCCTCTTGGGGCCACCTTGGGAGATCTCTTGGAACCTCGTCGGCCCTCTTGGGAGCTTCTTGGGGGCCTCTTGGATCCGATTGGGGGCCTCTTGGGACTTCCCGAGAACCTCTCGGGGTAGAAAGCTCGGATTCTCGGTTCGTGTTTCCCTTCTTGGGCCTCTCTTGGGGCCGTCTTGGGGCCCTCTCGGGACGTCTTGGGCGCCTCAGGCACCGCCTTGGGGCCCTCGTGGGCCGCGCAGGGCCCTCTTGGAAGCCTCTTCGGCTATCTTGGAGCTGTCTGGGAGGCCTCTTCCTCCTCCTCGTCCCCATCCTCCTCCTCCCACTCCAACTCTCTCTCCTCCTGATCTTCCTCCTCCTCCTCCTGCAGCGTGTTCCGGAAGGCTCCCGCCGGAACATGCTGTGCACAAGTGCTGTCACTGCTGCCGCCACCGTGCCCTGGGTGGTGGGTCAGAGGCCTCATGGGTGTTGGTTTGGATCTCGTGGTTGGCCTGTCGGGGACGTCGTGAAGGCAATTTCGCAGCTTCTCGGTAGCCGTTTTGGGACCGTTGTGGGGCCTCCTCGGGGCTGTTTTGTGGCCTCTTTAGGCCTCGTTTGGGCCTCCTGGGTGCCTCTTGGGGGCCTCCTGGGGCCTCTTGGGGGCTCCTTGGGGCCTCCTGGGGCACTCTTCAAGCGGGAGGGTCGAATTTTGGAGTCGTGGTCCCCCTCTTGGGCGCATCTTGGGGCCGTCTTGGGGCTCTGTTGGGCTGTCTGGGGCCGTCTTGGAGCCCTCTTGGGCCGTCTTGGGGCGCTCTTGGGAGCCTATTGAGCCGTCCTGGAACGTCGGACAGCCGAAAAGGCTGGAAGGCCAAAATGGTTCGAAAACCTTCGTACAATTGACGATTTCGGCCTCTGGAAGCGCTCTGGAGAGGCGTCTTGACGCGTCGTGGAGTGCCTTGGGGGGCCTTTCGGGCCGTCTTGGGCCTATCTTGGGCGTCCTGGAGCGGTCTTTCGGCGACTCGGGGCCCGCTTGGGCCGTCTTGGGGGCCTCTGGAGGCCCTCCTGGACTATTTTGGACCTCCCTGGCCGCCCCGTCCTCCCATGGGAGGTCGGAGGCGGCGGCCTCCGAGGCCCATGACGCGGAAGCCCTGTAAAAACACAAGGAAAATGAGCCCCGGTCCCCCCATGGGGGGTCGGGGCACCTGTCCTGGGGCCCCCGGCCTCGCCCCCAGGGATATATATATATATATATATATATATATATATATATATATATATAATATATACACCAATACATGCTCAAATATAGAGAGGGGCAGAGAGAGAGGGACATGACGAAAGCGAGAAAGAAAAAACATATATCTATATATATATATATAAGAGAGAGAAAGAGAGAGAGAGAGAGAGAGAACAACAACAACAACAACAACAACAATTACTAGCACGTGGGGACACTCCGTTCTCACCAGTGCCAGGGTTTTCATAGGAGGCGGGCAATACCCCCACTTTGTGGGGGGGCCGGTTCAAGCTCTACCAAATTTCCAAACGACTCTTCGCCACCACCCACACCCAGCTTCCCGCCCTATGACGTTCGGACACTTCACTTCGTGGCATGCGGACGACCGTGGCTACTATTCAGGGCCCCGCGGCCGACGACGACGGCGTGCGCGCGCGAAGAAAAAACGAATGTGTCCCGCATGGTATTATTTGACAGGGATGATGGCCCTGGCAGGTGCGCAACCGTTGTCGCAGAAGTTCGAAAAAGTTGCTCGCAAAAGCCCGTTTGACAGAAATGTTTAAAAAGTGTTGGGTTTCCTACGAATCCGCAAGAGCGCGCGGGATGAGATTTTGACAATTTTTTGTTGAAAAACCATTGGTTTTTTGATGTTTTTATGTTAAAATCGCTGCGAACACTAAGGTTTTGGAAGGATTTCGTCTTGCGCGCGCGAATGTCCACTTTACCTTATTTTTTGCAAGGGATTCTTGAAATGTGATTATATTAGAACAAGAAATGTCATTTTCTATTGCTTTTTGCAAGGGAAAGCGGACTACAACAAAACAACCGGATCCTGTACACACCCTCTTTTCTGAGGCTTCCTCACGAAAGTGATGAAAATGTAGCTGCGGCCTAGGCGGCGCAGGGGGGGCGCGCACCAGGGGGCCCAACAATAATTATTCTTTAGAATAAATAATGTTCAACAACAACAACAACAACAACAACAACAACAACAACAATCATTTAAGACTGGGGACACTCCGTTCTCACCAGTGCCAGGGTTTTCATAGGAGGCGGGCAATACCCCCACTTTGTGGGGGGGCCGGTTCAAGCTCTACCAAGTTTCCAAACGACTCTTCGCCACCACCCACACCCAGCTTCCCGCCCTATGACGTTCGGACACTTCACTTCGTGGCCTGCGGACGACCTTGGCTACTACACTGGCGCATGGGTACAGATGGGTACAGATGTACACTTGGCCTCAAAAACCATTGGTTTTTAAGGATTCGGACAGCGCGCGCGGGTATAAATTTTGAAAATTCGTACAGATGTTTTTCGAGAACCTACGGTGCGATTCGTATGATTTTATGTTGCGCGGTGCTAGAATTCCTAAGAAACCCAATGATTTTTGAAGATTTCGGCGTGCGCGCGCGAAGAAAAAACGAATGTGTCCCACATGGTATTATTTGACAGGGATGATGGCCCTGGCAGGCGCGCAACCTTTGTTGCAGAAGTTCGAAGCACGTGAAAAAAGTTGCTCGCAAGAGCCCGTTTGACAGAAATGTTGAAAAAGTATTGGGTTTCCCTAGAAATCCGCAAGAGCGCGCGGGATGAAATGTTGCCATTTTTGTTTTGAAAAACCATTGGTTTTTTGATGTGTTTATGTTGAATTCGCTACGAACACTAAGGTTTTGGAAGGATTTCGTCTTGCGCGCGCGAATGTCCACTTTACCTTATTTGTTGCAAGGGATTCTTGAAGTTTGGTTATGTTAGAACAAGAAATGTCCACTTTAGCTTATTTTTTGCAAGGGAAAACCGACAACAAAACAACCGGATCCGGACACCCACGTTTTGCCTGAGACTTCCTCACGAAAATGATGAAAATGTGGCTGCGGCCTAGGCGCGGCGAGGGGGCCGCGCACCAGGGGTCCCAACAATAATTATTCTTTAGAATAAATAATGTTCAACAACAACAACAACAACAACAACAACAACAACAACAACAACAACCATTTTAAGGCTGTACGCTCTTACTTGCCCGCGAGTCATTCAACACGTATACCCTACACCCTCGATGCCCGCCCTCTTCGTCTTCGATCACACCCCTTTCGGGGGGATTATTTCTCTTTGCTGGGGCCGGCGGGCTTAGACGTACGGGCAAACCGGAACGGGCGGACAATCCTTCGGGGGCGTACATCTCTCTGCCCGCCATTGGAATTGGCGCGGGCCCTGCAAGAGGAGGAGGGGAAGAACGAGGGAGAGTGGGAGGAAGGGGAGGGGGAAGGACGAAGGAAGAGGGAAGATACCACGTTGTGAAGGCGTCCTTGGCGCGCGCGTGGTTCCTGAGCGCCGAAACGCAATTCCAGAATAATTTGTGAGGACGTCGCACGCGAGAGCGCAGTCCTGAGTACATTGTAAGGAAATCTCAGGCGGAAGCGGGGGCCCTGACTAAGTTGCGAGGAAGTCTCAAGCGGGAGCGCCGTTCCTGAGCAAATTGCACGGAAGTCTCAGGCGGGAGCGGGGGTCCTCACTAAATTGCGAGGAAGTCTCAGGCGGGAGCGCCGTTCCTGAGTCAACTGCGCGGAAATGTCAGGCAGGAGCGGGGGTCCTGAGTAAAATCCGAAGAAGTCTCAGGCGGGAGCGCCGCTCCCACGTAAATCGCACGGAAGTCTCAGGCGGGAGCGGGGGTCTTGATTACATTGCGAGGAAGTCTCAAACGGGAGCGCCTTTCCTGAGTAAATTGCGTGGAAGTCTCAGGCGGGAGCGGGGGTCCGGAGTAAAAATCGAGAAAGTCTCAAGCGGGAGCCGTTGTTGTTGTAGCCCGGGGGGCAGGGGCACAGTTTGAGCAGGAAGACTTTCCTGGAGAAAAAACAAAGTGCGAGCCCCGGGGGTGGCACTTCAATCGGAAAAAATCAATGTGCACTGGTGGGGGGGGATCAACAATAATTATTCTTCAAGAATGAGAGTTCAACAACAACAACAACAACAACAACAACAACAACAACAACAACAACAACAACAAAAATAAGGGATGACGAGAGAGAGAGAGAGGGAGGGAGCAAGAGGGATAATGATGATAATAATAATAATGCGCGGCGTAGAGGCGCGCAGTGCGCGATGACCTCCTTCGCAAGCGCGCGGAGCAAGGCCGCTGTCGGCCTTCATGAAAATAGATCGCGCGCACAACGCGTGCAACATATGGAGTGCAACCTGCTAGAACGCATCACATTCTGTCACTGCTGCCAGCCGGAACTGGATGCATATCCAGGAACGGAGAGCGGGGGTCAGGCAGGCCCCACCAAGCTCATCATGAACTCTGGGGCCAGCCGCGCCGACGCGCGGGGGCGACCAAACCTGTGACTACTCACAACCGTACGCTGCGTGCTCAAGCGTGCACACGCGGGCGAGGGGGACAAGGGCAAGGCAGGGGCAGCGGGGGAGGAGGGCAGGGGAGGAAGACAGCGGCAGCAAGCGGCAGCCTCAAGCCTGGAACTCACTGGACGGGTGGCCGAAACATTCATTGTCGCCAGTGAAGTACAGGGCTCCGAAGCAGCACCACACGAACGCAGCGCCCAGCCCCATTCAGTCGTCACACACGCGAAGGAACACGCTGGACAGGTGATGGGGGTACACAATGATGTAGTACATCACACAATGACAGGGCACGTCAACACGCAAGTCAGCATCTGCCATTCAACCACTGCCAAGACTGAACTCATCCCACACAGGTACACCAAACGTGTGTCGGTGGGCGGTATAGTTAGGACTCAGGAAGAACGTTTTGCAGCATCTCCTCCAGGGCACCTGGCGGAACGGCCCCGATCGCGCGCTGGGCCCCGACCTCGGCCAGCACTTTGCTGAACACTGCTCTCACATGCGTGCTGGAAAGAATCGGAGGCTCTCCTGATTCTACTGCGAACTGGGACCGGTCCGTCTCCGTCAGCGCTAGATGCACCTTCTTCTTCGCCTGGTCGTAGCGCTTGGTGATCCGAAAGAGCCTGACCACGGTCCAGATCTCCTCGGTGGGCTGGGTGCAGAGATACTTCTCGTGCCAGTTCTTGAGCGCCCCGAAGCTGGTCGCGCCGAACGCTCTAGCAGCTTGGTGACGAAGCCACCGAAGATATGAAGGTGAGGAGGACCGCGCGGGCGGCCTTTGCCAACTGTCTTGGCGGTCTCGCTGCAGGCCTTGCCCCCGGCCTGAGCCTCCATCACCTCTGGCGGAGTCGCGCCCACTTACCGCGCGTCGATGCCCGGCGACCAGAGGCCGCGCATCGCCTGGCTGCACATCAGGGTCGATTTGATCATCGCGCTGATGATCGCCTTCTGGCTTTGCTTTCCAAACCGAGTCTGCCACCGTGCCCAGAGCCTCGTTGCGATCCTTGCGCTGCTTCCCGCTGAGCTGCGCCTGAGGCCATGGCAGGGGGTGGCCCTTGGGCTCTTTGCAATGGCGAGGCGCCGGCCGCAGCCGAGGCTGCTGACCCTTCGGGGGCGGCGCGCTTGAGCGCCCGCGCTGGTTGCACCAGAGCAGGCACGTGGCGCTGGGAGTGGAGGGAGATGTTCGCCTCGAATGCGTTCTTTTAGCTGAGCCAAATCAGCGCAGGCATCGCGCCGACAGATAGGACACGCAAGTGGCACAGCAACAAGAGGCAACGGCATGAGCAGTACTCGCACTACACGTGCCCGTCCGATAAGCTGCCTTAATATGAGACTTAGCACTTCGACGGGAGGCAGAACTCTGCATGCAGCACGGGCACTGGTTCGTAACAAAAGCACTTGTACAGGTTAGAGGTCCTGCCGCGTGCGCCCCCTTTGGTAAACGCGTCATGCATGGTGAGCCCTCTGCGCGTAGTGAACGCAGCCCCGCGTGCATGTTCCACATCGTTAAACGGTTTACATCGAAACCGAAGCTGAGCAGCACCCCAACCCTCCTCCTCCTCAGGAAACACACCTAGATCAGTAATAAGGCCCACGCGACCAAATCCCCAAACCTTGCGAATCGCACGAAAGTCCGCGTTCCAAAACGCGCGGCGAAAATCGTCATCCTCGAACGGGGTAATCACCGACTGCCCCCATCTATCCCAGTCCTCCATGTCCGTGAGGGCCCGAAGACAATTCACATCGCTGATGAATCTAGCAGCATACGGGTTGGCTTCGTTAATAATAACACCATTGTACAGCGAATCCGAATCTTCGAATGCAAACCGCCAATAACACAGCAATAACTTGAGAATGGTCCTCAGGCCATCCAACCATATTTCGGCGGCAAAATGATCTCTGAATAAGTTGGCCATGCCGACGCGGGATTAGATCTAACAGCAACCGCGTGCGTCGAGACGACCGCGATCTAGGATGAGGGCCCGTCCAATCACACGCACCCCCTTAAGCGATCGACCGAATCTTCCGAAGGAGGGCGGCGTCGAGCCCGGCCTCCTGGGGCGGCGAGAGCAGGAAGGGGGCGAGGCCCGAGAGGAGAGCGCCCTGGACGACGCCGATGAACAACAAGACTTTGACTGTCCAGGGGGCCCTGCTGGGACAGGACTCTCTGCAGGCACGCCACCCGCGCGCGCCGGCATTTTTTGAAGCCAGGAGCCGTGCACCAAACGCCCCAGCTGGCAAGAAGCACGGCCCAAAGTAGCAAGCATAGGGAAGCACGCGAGCACCTCCCGCATCAGAATCATAAAAACGTCGGTTGTTTTGGTGCCCGTTTTGGTGCCCTTTCAGGTTGGGCACCAGCAATTGCTTGCTCACATTATGCTTGTAGCTGTACTGCGCAAGCAGAGCGGCACTGGTAGCTTGCTCCAGTCGCACGGCTTCAACTGCTTCAGCAAGCAGATCTGAGGAAAGAACCAAGAAAATAAGGGAGGTCGCCAACGTACTTGTTGAGGGGCGCATCGATCGTCATGGCTACCAGTGGGAATGATACTTGAAGCATGGGTTGCGGCGATCGGTGTCGCCACACATTAACAGGCTTAGCACAATCCATGCGAAATTCATCAGGGGCAGAGGTCTTTCCCATCAGCGCACCACTGGTGAGAAGTGCACGAATGCCCCAATCAACAGCTTCGATATGCAATGCACGTGCGCGCCGACGATCCTCCAATAACAAAGCATCAGCACGCGGTGGATATTCTCACAGTACCTCATTCAGGCGATCATGATTGCGACAGTAAAACACCTTCATGAATGCTCGCGGCTTCCCTTCGCGACGCCCGCGGCGAGGGGTGGACTGACGCGCGAGGGGCAAAAGCCGAGCCAAAGCTGTGTCCCGGCAGCGAGGCCGACGTTCGGCCGCTGCCTGGGTCTACCACGGCGAGGAGCACAAGGAGGGACAGGCCCCAAAGTACACGAAGGTCCCGGGAACCCTGCGGCGAGAGCTCCGTGCGCTGGCCCGCCGCAGCGCCCCAGCTGTAGACTTGCATGCCCGTCGTTGACGAGTCGCAGGCCTAGACGCAACTGACTGAGTGGATGAAGCCAGACATAGTTGGGCTGCGCACCCGCCACGCCGCACACTGAACACAAGGAATAATATTTTCGCGGCGCCGATGCGGCGCGCAACCATGGTCAGCAGGATGGGCAGGCCCGAACGGAACAGATCGATATACGCCCCGACAAATGGCACGAAAAAAAGGCACAGCCCAGGAAGATGGCGAGCACCCCCATCAATCTGAAGGGTTCACCACGCATTAGAATACCCAGCACACGAAAGAAACCTACCACTCATTCTCCATGCACAGGCCCAGGCCAGGAACGTTTCCATGCTAGCAGTCGTATCAGGGGTCTCCACGTCCTCTTCGCTTGCGTGCGAAGTAATGAGGGGCCAGCATCACCAGCCATGTCTCACTGGGAAGACTCCAGGCAGGCACGGCACGTCGTCGGGAGGCACGCTTAAGCACAGCAGTGCCCCTGTCCAAGTCCTTGGCCCCTCTGCCCAGCGTTGCTTCACGATAAATAGTACCCGTGGGGGGGGCAAGGACGAGCGAGACTTTGAGAACTCATCAATCTTGATAAGCACCGCAGCAAGCCCCCCACGGTCAGTAGGTAACGCAAGCTTTCCAGCCAACTCAATCATGGAAGGGGCTTGGCGCCGCATTGCATTTTAGATCAGCCGCTTGGGGCACGGGCACGTGCCAGCAAGCTTCCTCGAGAGTGCTTGAACGGCAGCCAGCTTGCGGACGCGCCAGGCCTCCTGGAGTTCAGAAGTCCAGGTCGACCGCAGCGCCCGTCTCCATCTTCTGACTCCCCCCATTGAACCGAGCGGTGACATCGCGCACTTGGGAATCATGATGGGCAGCAGGCGCTCCCACGGCACGTAACTTGCCTCGCAGGTCCACCAGAGCACGCACCTCTCGTCGAAGCTGCACAGTCTCAGGGTCATGCGCACCAGGTGGGCGGCCAAACTGTTTTCGGCCAGAGGGAATATTACAGAGCACATAGACTTGTAACCATCATCAACTATAGGGGCCTCAAGAAAACCAAAGATATCATGCCGAGGAGAATGTAGCACTTCATTCATTTCCTTCAAGACACTCTCGCGCACGCCAGGAGTCTGAAGTGACATCGCCAGTAGACCTTGGTCCCAGCGTACACGCGGACGAAGTGAAATAGACGGACAAACCACATCCACTGCAAAACATATGGGTACGTGATCCACCATATTCCCTTTGCCAAGAGCAAGTTGAAGGCGTCGGCCCAGTCGCGGCATAGACATGCACCGAGAGACACGCGAACGGAGGCCAACAGGGATTGCAGTGTGGTCAATGTAGCTGGAGCGATCACCATTGTAGTACGTGGGCGCCGTCCAACAGAACGTGTCAGGGCAATAAAAGATGTGACGGTCGAGCAGCTCCCAAAAGGCGCGTCCAGCATAGCCCATGCGAGGCCGGGTTTAATCTCCAATGGGATGGCCAAGATAGCCCTCCTCAGAGGCAAAATAATCATTCAAGTCGGTATGCATGAGTAGTGTAGATCGACAAGGTAAGGCCGACAACTCAGAGTCCAACCGCTGCAGTAATCCATCGATCGTCTTCATCCAAGAAGCAGCAGCACGGCCCACCGCAGCCGGAGGAAAATAGAGCGCTATGGTGGTGACGTCAGGATTCTTCGTAATGATACGAGCAAGGCCGCCGCGTCCGAGGGCAACGTCAGGTGGGACAGAAGTGCGATCGATCTTGCCCTGAACATGCCGGCTCTTATGTCTACCAATAGACACTCCTGCGAAGTGGTTTGTGAAGGGACCACGCCCATATCCAAAATGCACAAAATTATGTATGCCTTGATTCTGCGACCAGACAGCTGCACCAGGAGTGGCCCTCAGACGCGTGCCAGTCATAGCAATGAACGCAGCGCTCTTCATGGCCTCGCTAATCTCCACGAGGCGCCTCGTTTGCAAAAGGCTGCACGGGTTGTATCCAATCAGTTGCAGTCGCATGGCGTAGTCACAAACGTCAGCAGCACCACCACACTCTGGCGGTGCACGGCCCCCGCCCGCCCATCAGAAGCTGTTGAGATGTAGAGAGTGTGAGTGAGTGTTGGGGGGGGGGCACTTACTGTCTGACGCATCTGAAATGGGCTGCGCGAGGGGGATAGAGAAACAGAGGGAGAGAGAGAGAGAGAAGGAGGCAGACAGGCAGATACGAGGACGGAGACGGAGACGGCGATGGACAGGGAGACAGAGACAGAGACAGAGACAGAGACAGAGAGAGGGGGAGGATGAAGAACTAGAAGGGACGGGATTTGGGAGAATGGGGGGTGGAGAGATAAGGAGGGAGGGATATGAGGCGGAGGACGAGGCAGCGTAGGAGGCGGCGTAGGAGGGGCGTGGGACGATTACGTGGATGGAACAGGGGGACAAGGAGGAGGATGGAACCGTGCACACCTTTCCCAGGAAAGCACGCGTGTACCGCCCGCATGCTGTCCAATGTCGTGAAGGCAGAGCAAACTCAACGGGAAAATGAGGCAAGCGGCACAATCGTGCTAGCGGTGCCACATCAAACCATGCACATGCACACACGCGCACACGGTATCCCCAGTTTCCCGCAGCATGCAGCAACATGCAACGTCAAGCATAAGTCCAGAAACCCTCATCTGAAGGCCTGGCCCCAGAAATGCAGAATTCAGTTGTTAGGCAGCGCGAGTCAACTCCTCTGCTGCTTCGTCCTCTTCCTTTTTCATATCGTTAAATGTAAGAGAGTGCGCCGCACTCGCTTACAGTAGTCATCATCATCATCATCAGCATCATCATTATCATCATTATCAGCATCATCATCAGCAGCATCATCATCATCACCGTCATCATCGTCCTCATCACCATCATCAGTACGAACGGCACATCACAGCCATCAATCCTGCCAATCTGGACGTGCCCGTTGCAGACACCGGCAGCTGCTGGCTGGAGGCGAGGCGCGGACTGGGCTGCAGCTGGCGTAGCTCTCCTCGCTTGAAATGCCAAGCGTCGCATGACATCTGATAGCTGCCTTTTGTCCAGAGTCGCCTTCGACCTCGTAGGTGCGTGGAGGACGCCCAGTCCGCGAGGGGAACCTTCCTGGGCCGTTGGGCCGCCCACTCGTCCGATCGGCACCCTCGACCCGCCCAGCACTCGATCCGAGCTCGGCCCAAATCACATGTAATCGGTATCGCCGTAATGCTCGCTGCGGAACTGTCAACAGCGCGGTTAGTTAGTCAGTCAGTCAAGCAACCAGTCAGTCAGTCAACAGGTCATCGTCGTAATCGTGATTACAATCAATCACCATCACCAGCAGCATCATCGTCGTCATCGTCGCCATCCTCATATTCATCCTCCTCCTGCTCCCCCTTCTTCTTCCTGTCCCTTCCTACTTAACCCTCCTCACTCTTACCAACCCTGGTCCATCTTCCTTCTCTTTTCTTCCTCCTGCTTGGTAGGAGGAACGCCACACACAGCGCCACAGGGAGCAGTGCGGATCGGCCTGGTGACATCCTCAGCAGCGCCTCCTCCCTGGCCTGCTTATCGAGGTCCTCGACCGCGCGCTTCCGGATTGTTGCCTGATGGCGGGTTGCAGGCCACAACGAAGATGCAGCGCGGCGCGTCTAGGGACTCAAGCTTGAGAGTGGGGACGATGACGAACAGCCGCAGCGAAGGTCCGAGCCCAATTCCCGTGAGAGACCACGTAAACTTCAGACCACGACCAGCTCAAAAGGAATTCTCAAGCAGAAGCGACCCCACCGCCAAGGCAAAGGGTGCACGCTCTCATGAATCGTGCAGATGGATGCGAAATGAAAAAGTAAACCGTCAATGCGGCCACGGTGGTGTTTTAGAGAAGGATGCCTTCGATGAGGAATCCAGGGTCTCGCGACCGATGGGCGGCCAAACGTGGGCCACCCACCTCGCCTTGAAACGAGAAGGAACGCGCCAGGGTCTGGGCCCCAGGAAGACGTTCCTCATCCGATGCTGCCGCCGTAGCAGCCCCAACTACTCCTCCACCACTCTGCCTCTCCCAAGGCGCGCGGCCGCCGGCGGAGTCCGATTGGAGGGAGGGAAGGAGGAGCCGCAGGCAGATGAGGCAGCGCTCCGCCTCCAGGAGGAAGCAGGAGGACAGACAGGAGAGGACGGGGCCTCCCGCAGCGGTTCCATGGGGCTTCAGACCGCCCAGCGACATGCGGCCACGAGCGAACCAGCGAGATCTGAAGGCCGGCTGGCGCACACTGGCCCCGGACACGGGGAGCGGGCAGCTCAATTGTGGCACGCGTATCGGCCACGCTGCTGGCAATTCGAAAAACATGCATCGCATCAGCGCCTCAGCATGTCAAGGCAAGAAAGGCCGCGTGAAACGAGAACCGGCGATGAAGCCGCACAAACATGCAGGAGCAAAGGGGGTAGAACAAACTAGTTAGACAATGCTGACAGCGAGTCCGAGATCTGTTTCCCCGCCGACACGTGCGACAACACCACAAGGGTTGAGACACAGCCCCGACAACTTGGCAAGGCTGTCCTGCGAACGTGTCCGAAACTCTAGAGCGGCGAACTGGTGCAGAGAGGGGGAGAGGAGGGGGAGGAAGGACGAGGGGAAAAGACCAAGAAGAGTTTCGTGACAATGTCGAGCCAGGGCCTGGCGCCAGGATCGGCAAGTACGTCGCGGGCAAGATGACACTACGCAACTTCGGCTCCATGAGTGCCAGTGTTACGGGGCCTCTTCACGGCCATCTGGAACAGATGCTGGAGCTTCGGGTGGCCAAACGCGGCAGCCCGACATAGCCACGACAAACGTCTGGCGCATCGGTGGTCGAAACCCCATGGCGCCAAGCGGTGCGCGGCCAGAAAAGCGCATCAACGCCGACTGGTGGTTTGCTCGCCCCTGCACGAGCCTCCTCAAGAAGAGCGGCCACGTGCGGGGCAATGCTCAACACATCCGCCAGGCAGGCTTCCGGCGGGGGTCGGCCCTCGGAGACGGCGACGCAGAACATGGAACGGGGAGCAAAACGCGCAGTGTCCGGGAGAGTCCTCGCCTCGTCGGCTGCCAAATAAGAAGCCACCTGTTCCTTGGAAGAGCCGTGCTGCACACCAACCCTTCCACGCCGAACGCAGAAGGGAAGCCTACACCTGGGGGGGGGAGGAAGGAGGAGCGGATAGAGAGAGAGTGAACTCGCCCAGGCGGCGGGGCGGGGCCCTGAGAGCACGGCGATTTGCCCTGCGCCTCACATGCCCAGCCGAAGGGGCAGCAGCGCGGAATATCCGCGTGGCTCGCGCCTGCCATCCCTCCTTCTCGTCCGCGGCGGGGCCGCCTGCCGACGACGGGACGCTGGGGTGCGCCGCCGGCTCCGCGGCCGCCAGTGCTCTGGGGGCCGCGCACAGGTGAAGACGCAGCTATCCTGACCGAAGGGCCGACACCACTTGGCCTGGTGTTGGTTTATGGGCCGCGCCGCCAACCGCCGCAGTTTGCAAGCCCGCGCCTGCACCTTCAGGCCCCCGTGCGCCGTTTTTTTTCGAAGCGAGCCACCCGAACCCTCGTCGCAAAAGCAACGCTGGGCACGTCCGGCAGGGCCCGTGGGAAATGGAGTGCTCGGAGGTCCTTGAGCACGGCAGCCGTGATCCAATCCTTCGGCCCCCTGCTGAGCAAAGAACAGGCCTCTTCGATGCCCGCAAGAGAAAGGGGGCAGCGGGAGCAGTTGCGCGACGAACGTCACGACGAAGCTGATGTAAACCTGATACGTCAGCATTGACTGAAGCAGCCCTACTCCCATTTTGCCCCACCAGCCCGTCGTGTCCACGAATTTACGGAGCGGCGTCGTCGACGAGAACTCCCCCCGCAAGGGTCCCACCAATGAGCCCAAGTACTTCGCATTCCCGGCGACGGGAAGTCAGACCCACAGCGGCGCGGCTCGAGCCGAAAGGGGCCCCACAAGGGCCCCACAGCGACGAAACGATCACCTACGTCTACTTTTACATCTACACATGAGAGAACGCGATTCGTGCACGCTCGCCCGGCAACAAATAATAGCCTGGCGAATAACCCAACCATACGCAGTTGTGAACACCGCAATTGTGAATACAATCTTCGCCCGCGCTCCCTGTGGCCACGGCTTCCCGCTGGAGCCCGACATGCTCAGGGACACGTTCGCAGCCGTCTTCGCGGGCACCGACGACGAGGAGGACGGCGCCCCCCTGTCCGAGGAGCCGAAGCAGGAGAGGGCTCTGAGAGCCACGAGGGAAGCTGCCACTGGCGCCTTCGGTGGAGCTCGGCCACGATCCTCGTGAGGTGTGTGCCGAAATGGCCCGAGGCCGCCATGTGAACCCTGCCACTAGGGCCTTCGGTGGAGCTCCCTATGGGGCCCCGATCCTCGTGGGGGGTGCGCCAAAATGGGGCGGGGCCTCAGTGCGAGTTCCGCCACTGGGACCTTAGGTGGAGCTCCCTATGGGGCCACGAAAAAACGTGTCAGAGGTGCGCCAAAATGGGGCGGGGCCTCAGTGCGAGTTCCGCCACTGGGACCATCGGTGGAGCTCCCTATGGGGCCACGAACCGTGTGAGGGGTGCGCCAAAATGGGGCGGGGCCGCCATGCGAGTTCCGCCACTTGGACCTTAGGTGGAGCCCCCTGTGGGGCCACGAAACTTGTGAGGGGTGTGCCAAAATGGGGCGGGGCCGCCATACCAGTTCTGCCACTTGGACTTTCGGTGGAGCTCTTTATGGGGCCACGAACCGTTTGAGGGGTGCGCCAAAATGGGAAGGGGCCGCCATGCGAGTTCCGCCACTGGGACCTTAGGTGGGGCTCCCTATGGGGCCACGAACCGTTTGAGGGGTGCGCCAAAATGGGGCGGGGCCGCCATGCGATTTCTGCCACTTGGACTTTCGGTGGAGCTCCCTACGGGGCCACGAACCGTGTGAGGGGTGTGCCGAAATGGGGCGGGGCCGCCATTCGAGTTCCACCACTGGGACCAGTGGTGGAGCTCCCAATGGGGCCACGAAACGTGTGAGGGGTGTGCCGACAGAGAGACATGCAGAGGGCAGAGGTAAGGAGGGGGAGAAGGGGAGGCAGCGGGAGAAGAAGGAAGCAGGACGCGGGCGCTGCCTCTTCAAAACGAGGACCCAACACCACAGGAATGGTCTGGAACAAAAATCAATCTCACACGTTGGAACAGGGGGGGGCAACAAAAACATTGAGCGCCTCTGGAGAATTGGGGGGCCCACCGCTGGACACCAGCCTCCCCAACTGGGGGGGGGTCGAACCAAGGGGTGCCCCATCCCCTGTCCAAGGGGGGTGGGGGGGTTTGAACCGCGAAGGAGGAGGTGCCCCCCCCCCCTGTCCAAAAGGAGGGGTCGAACTAGGAGAGGCCCCCCGAAGCCCCAGGGGCCCACCCTAAAATGCACAGACCGAATTAGTCGCCGTCGCCGTCACCGTCGCCGTCGCCGTCGCCGCCGCCGCTTCCGCAGCCGCCGCCGTCGTCGTCGTCGTCGTCGTCGTCGTCGTCGTCGTCGTCGTCGTCGTTGTCGTCGTCGTCGTCGCTGCCCGACGGCGCCAGCCCCGGCGCCAGCGCTCGTCGTCGTCGTCGGTTGCAGGGGGAGGAGCCCCTCCCAGTTCGACCCCCCTGGA
>CAUYUJ010015160.1:664275-679243 GCA_963575745.1 Prorocentrum cordatum
ACTGCTACTACTACTACTACTGCTACTGCTACTGCTACCTACTACTACTTCTACCTACTACCACTACGGGTACTACTACTACTACTACTACTACTACTACTGCTACTACTACGACTACTACTACGACTACTACTACTACTACTACTACTACTACTACTACTACGGCTACTACTGCTACTAACTACGATACTAACTTACGACTTACTACTACTACTACTACTACTACTAATATAGACTACGGCTACTATGCTACTACCACTTCTACGACCCACCCTACGAATTACTGCAACCTTGCATCTTTACGAATACTACTACGACTACTAATTCTACTAACTTGCGACCTACTACTACCTACTCCTCCATAACAACTACTACTACTACTACTGTACTACAATACACCAAATTTACTGCTACACGGCTACTGCTACGACGACGACTTACAAAATGCTACATAATAGTACGATTAACGTGTACTACCAATTTTACGTCGACTCCATTTATACTACTACTACTACTACGACTACGTACGCTTAACTTACTTAGTATAACTACTACTAATACTACTACAACTCACTACTCAACTACTACTACTACTACTTATACTACCACGACTATACTACTACCTACTATTAATACTGAACTACTACTACTCCTGCTAACTACCACTACTACGTACTAATATTACTATACTACGCTAGTACTACTGTACAATAACTTACATACTTTTATCTCTACATGGACTAATATGACTACTACGGCTTCGACCTACTAATAGCTACTACTACTACTACTCTACTTCTACTACTACTACTCCACAAAACTACTACTACTACTACGCCAACTACGACTACCACGACTACTACTATTACTGCTACCAGTGCTGCTACTACTACTACTACTACTACTGCTACGACTACGATTTATACTTCTACTTCTACTGCCACTACTACGGCTACTACTACTACTATTACTACTACTGCTACTACGACTACTACTACTACGACCACTACCACAGCTACGACTGAGACTACCACTACGTTACTACTACTGCTACAGCAATTACTACTCGTATGACTATTACGGCTTCGGCTACTACCACAACTACTACTACTACTACTACTACTACTACTACTACTTCTACTACTACTACTACTACTACTACTACTACTACTACTACTACGACTTCTACGACTACGCCAACTACGACTACCACGACTACTACTAGCGCTACTACTACTAGTACTGCTACTGCTACGACTGCTACTTCTACTTCAACTTCTAAGGCCTCTACTACTACTACTACCACAGCTACGACTACGACTACGACTACTACCACTACTACTACTACTACTACTACTACTACTACTACTACTACTACTACTACTACTACGACTAATACTACTACTACTACTACTACTACTACTACTAATAATAATAATACGATTAGTACGGCTACGATTACGACTACGATTACTACGACTGCGACGACGACTACTACTACTACGACTACGACTACGACTACTACTTCTACCACGACTACCACGACTACCACGCATACTACGACTACTACTACTACGACGACTGCTACTACTACTACTACTACTACCACTACTACTACTACTACTACTACTACTGCTACTACTACTACTACTACTACTTCTACTACGACTACTACTACTACTACTACTACTACTACTACTACTACTACTACTACTACTACCTACCTACTACCTACTACCTACTTCCGACTTCCTATTACATACTGCCCACCAGTACTACTCTTCCTATAGCTACGACTCCTGCAACAACACCTACGACTACGACTACGACGACTACTACTACTACTACTACTACTACTACTACTACGGCTCATTCTACGACTACGACGACGACTACGACTACTACTGCTCCGAGTACTGCTACTACTACTGCGACGACGACCACTACTGCTTCTACTACGACTACTACTACTACTACTACTACTACTACTGCTACTACAACTACTTCTACTTCTTCTACTACTACTACTACTACGACTACTACTACTACTACGAAGGCTTCTACGACTACGCCTAGAACGTACTACTAGCAGTACTACTACATCTACTACAATTACTACGCCGACTATTACTACGACTACTACTACTCCCAGGACTACTACTACTACTACTACTACTACTACTACTGCTACCCAAAAAAACGACTACTACCACTACTACCACTACTACTGCTGCTACTACTACAACTACTTCTACTATTACCTACTACTACTACTACTACTACTACTACTACTACTACTAGGACGACTATTATTATTACTACTACTGATACCACGACATCGACTACACCTACGTATACTACTACTGCTCCTAATACGCCAACGGCCCCGGCTGACTACGGCTACTACTACTGCTGCGACTAGTACTACTACTGCTACTACTACTACTACTACTACTACTTACTAATCACTACATACTACTACATATGCTACTACGGACTACGACTAGACTGCTGACCTCTTACCACAACTACTACAAAACTTACGACGACAACCACGGAGGAGACGACGGAGTACGATGGCAACGACGACGACGGACCTACGACGACGACGTACCACGACCTACGACACGACCACATACTTTACTATACACGATACTATACTCTATCCGAACTACTAACTTACTACTAACCTACTGCGTACCCGAAACTACGACTACTACTTCCAACCATACCACTCTAAACTACTACCACTACGACTAATACTACTACTACACTCCTACTACCACCACTACCACTACCACTACTACTACTACTACTACTACTACTACTACTACTACTACTGCTACGACTACTAGTGACGACGGCTACTAATATTACTACGACTACTGTACTATTACGGCAACGGCTACGGCTGAGTACGACTACTACTACAACAACAACAACTACTACTACTACTACTACTACGACTAGGACTGCTACCCTTACGACTGCTACTACAACAATTACGACTACTACTACTACCACTACTACTACTACTACTACTACTACTACTACTACTACTACGACTACTACGACTACTGCTACTACGACTGCGCCTACGACTACAACTACGACTAGGTGTACTACTACTACTACTACTACTACTACTACTACCACTACTACTACTACTACTACTACTACTACTACTACTACTGCTGCTACTACTACTACGACTACATTCACGAGTACTACTGCACATGCAATTACGACGACAACTACGAATACCACGACTACTACGACTAGTACTACCACTACTACTACTACTACTACTACTACTACTACTACTACTACTACTACTACTACGGCTCCTACTACTACTACTACTACGCCTACTACTATACTACTGCTACTATTACTACTACTACTACTACTACTATTACTACTACTACTACTACTACTACTACTACTACTACTACTACTACTACTACCTACCTACCTACTACTACTACTACTACTACTATTACGACTACTACTACTACGACTACTACGATGACTAAGACTACGACAACTACTACTAATACTAATACGACTACTACGACGACCACGACTACTACTACTACTACTACTACTGCTGCTACTACTACTACTACTACTACTACTACTACTGGCGGTCTCGTGCACCACATCACCACGGCTCAACCACCTAGGGAAGAGCGCCCTTGTGGCTGCCTCATTGCCAGTATGTGGCGCGCGCCTCTTCTGGGTGAAAGGGCGGGTCTGACATGCTTGCATCGTCAGGCGCTTGCGCTGTGGGCAGTTGGGCCAACAGCCCAAAGTGAAGCGCCAGCAACGGCACAGCAGCACACGGGGCGACCCCAGTACCGCCACCCAGGCCGACTAGCGCGAGAAGGCGCGAGGCACGGCCTGGATGGCAAGCCAAGGGCGGGTCTGACGTGCACGCAGCAGCAGGCGCCAGGCCGAGGGCAGCTGGCCCCTACAGCAAAAAGTAAGGCGCTGGCGGCGGCATAGCATCACACGGGGCGACCCCAGTACCGCCATCATGGCCTACAAGCGCAAGAAGGCGCGAGAGGGGGCCAAGATGGCAGGCCAAAATGGCCAGGCGCCCGACGGCGACGCTGCAGTACACGGGGCTGCCCCAGCACCGCCAGCGGGGCCAATGAGCGCAAGTGAACGTGAGGAGGCCGGGATGGCAAGCCTGCTGGCGAGCCCAGGTGGCTGGGCGCACAGGTAGTCATGCGCCAAGCCGAGGCACAAGCCACGGGTGCAGCCACGCGCGGGGGGTGCCGCTGTGGGCACACCGCACTACAGAACGTGGCCAGTTAGGCAACTTGGCATGGACTCACGTGGCCTGCCGAGGCCCTGGAACCTGCTGGGCATTATCGCTCAGGCCTGCTGGCCTGCTCCCTGCGCAATGGCAGCAAAGACCTGCGACGGCAGCGCCCGCACCTCCCCGCCGAGGTCGCCGCTGCCCCCCGCCTGTCCTGAGGGCCCAGAGATCTGGCGCTCAAGGTCTTCACCAAGGGCCACGTTCAGGGCTGCAGCGCTTGGGATATGCTGCTGGGGCGGGCCCGTCTGCGGCGGCGGGTGCGTCGGCGGCGGCGGCGCATCAGGGGGCGCCGTCGGCGGCGGCGGCGGTGGGCCCATGATGGCCGCGGCCTCTGGCTGGGCCCCCGCTGGCGGTGGTGGCGGGCCCTGGCTGACGCGGGCCCCGCTCGCCGGCGGGGCGCTGGCGCTGCGCGTGGGGGTGGCGCGCGGGGCGGCCCCTGTGCCACCCCCGCCGCCCGAGAGGCTGCCCGCCTTCAGGTTGTGGCGGCGCTCGTAGAGCGCCAACTCCCTGCGCGCCATCTCCAGGCGCTCCCTCTTGGCTTTGTTCCGCGCCTTCTTGCTGTAACCCGCCCATTCTGGGTCGTTCAGTCCCCAGGCGACCTGCGCGTAGAGGTCGGTCCACTCGAACGTGGGCAAGCTCTCCCAGGTGAGCCCCTCCATCAGCACATAGCGGCCCTCCCACTGTGCCTGGTGCGGGGCATAGCGCTTGAAGACGGCGCCAACCGCCAGCGGCTCAACCTTGGGCAGGTACCTCAGGAGGTCCACCGCGTTGATCACTGAGATCCCCTCCTTCTTGAGCTTGTCGTAGCACAGCAGGGCCTTCAGGTCGCGGATGTCCTCCTCGGGGTGCTCCGCGTGCATGTAGTACGCGCGTGGCGGGTCCGCCTCCTCCTCCTCTATGAACTCGATGCAGACTCCGTGTGAGGTCGAGTAGCGCGCCCCGCAGTGGCAGTACCAGCGCTGGCCCGTCTCTCCCGCTGCCTCCTGGGCGCATGAGAGCAGCTGTGACCAGCGATCCGAGCGGATCACCGAGCAGCAACCCCTGTGATTATCCCGGGTCTTGTTGGCCGCGCACTTGTAGTACATGTTGAACGTGAAGCCCTTGCCACGGTAGAACTGGTCCGTGTAGTCGCCCATGCGGCGGTAGGCCTCCTGCGCCGCGGCGTTGCCCTGGCACTCCTCCTTCCAGGCACGTTTGTGTCCCAGGTGGGCATCTGCGATCCCCGAGGCTTCCAGGAGACCCCTCTTCAGCCTCCCCACATCCACCTCCGCCTCCTCGCTCAGCGCGTCGAGCCACTTCTGGGCTCCGTCCTGCGCCTCGGCGCCCCTCACCATGTCCTCTTTTTTTTCCAGGATGGGCCCCGGGCCGCCCAGCATGTGGGCGCGCATGGTCTCGAATTTGAGGACGCCATAGGCCCGCGCCATGCGCTTCAGCGACTTCTTGGATAGGCCGGGCCGCAGCAAGGGCTCGATGTCAGTGACCTCCTTCACGGTCTGGACCTCGGTCAGCTGGAGCCCCTGGTCCTCCGCGTCCGCGTCGGGCTGAAGGTCGTTCTCCTCTTCAGCGGGAGGCTCTTCCTCGAGGGGCGGGGGTGGCGCACGGGGCGGCCCTGGCACCGCGCCCGCCTCCCTCGCCATCGGGCGGCCCACCTCCCTCGCCACTTCTTCCGTGGCTGGGGGGGCGCCCGTACTCTCGGGGTCGATGCCCACCCCCACGCCCTCCGTTGACCTCCGCAAGGCAAGCAAGCCCTCCTCTGAGAGCGCGAAACCCACCAGGACGTCCATGCCCTCCTTGATGCAACCGAAGCTCGCACGGAGCTTCGCCACCCGCTTGGCGGCATGGTCAATGGAGCCTGGGCCCATGTTCGCGCGCGCAGCGCGCGTCACGGCGTCGTGCTCGGAGATGCCCTCCGTCGTCGCCACGCAGCTCGAGCACATGTACAGCTTGTGCTGCCCCTCTTTGCCCCTCCTCAGATCGGGGCATTTCTCGCTGTGCTCCTTGGCCTCCGCAGAGCGGCGCATCTCCGCGCAGCTGAGCTCGTCCACGTACTCCACCGCCATGATCTTCCAGTCGCCCAGCGCCGTGCACCTCCGACACCACCCCAGGCGGTGCGGCGGGACCCAGCATGCGCCCATGCAGTGGACGCAGCCCGCCTCAGCGTAGACCTCCTCCGTCATCATCTCTACGTCTTCGAGCGCGGCTGGTGCGCCGTCGCTCGCCTGGGGGGCCTGGCCGTAGACGGCTTTGTTGCTGCGTCGGCGGCGGCGCTTGCCCCCATGGCCGCTGAGGGCACCCGTGGTCGCAGCACTCGGGGCTTCGCTGGCGGCCCCGTCGTCCACGGCGTGCTCGCCGTCAGCAGTGCTGCGCGCCCCGCGGCCGCCACGGCCACCCACAGCATGCTCCCTCAGCTGAAGATTGTGGAACGCGAGGGTGAGCGCATCCAGCCCACGGCGCTGCTCCGTGGCGAAGTCAGCATACGTGGCTGCCGCTGCCAGGGCGGCCGGCGTCACTGGCACCACCGCCGATGCAGGCATCGCCGAGGCGCCATCGGAGGCGGCGGCACTGGGGGCGGCCCCCGCACCGCCTCCTCCATCGGCGTCCTCAGCGGGGGTCGCTGATTCCGCGTGCACTATCGGCGCCGTCCGAAAGGTCGCCGCCCCGGACATCATGTCGAACTCCTCGTCTTCGCTCTCCGACAAGCTGACCTGCTGGACAGGGCGCTGGGTCGGCCTTGCTTTGGAGGTTGGTGCCTCCCCCGCGGCGCACGTCTCGGCGGGCCAAGGCATCGGCGCAGGCTTCGAGAACTTGGGCGCCATCACTTGGTCGGGCGGATGGCACGGGAGGTGCAGCTCGAGAGAATGCGCGAGACAGGCACTCACGAGCCAAACAGCTGACGGGGGCGAGAGGGGAAGGGGAGAGGCTGCACACCGAACCAAAACTGGGCGGCCAACTGCCAGGGCGGGACAAAGGTAGCACAGGAAGACTAAGGACTAAAACCAACGGCTCCAGGTACGTGGGACCCGTCCATTATGCTGGCGGAAAACGACCTGACCCCCGTTCGGGACCCTGGACGGGCAGGAGAGGGGGGAGGGGGGCGAGGAAACCACGTCGCGGGCGGGCGACAAAGCGGACGGCGGGCCGCCGACGGCCCCAGGACCCGCGGGGCGGCCCCGATCTCCAACGCCTCTTGACGCCTCTTTAGCCAGCAACCTCGAACAGGTGCTATTGGTAGCATGCGGGCTCTGTCCACATGGGCTGCGGGAGCAACTCAAGCCAGAGACTAAGAGCATCAAAAGAGTGACATGCCGAGACCACAACATGCACAAAGCGGGGAGGCAACACAACGTGGCGTGCAGAACAAACATGACAATGCACACTGTGCGCGCGACAAGAGAGATGAAAAAAACCGTGCACACTGCAGATATGACCATTTTTTTACGACTGGCCAGGGCAGCAGGAAAGGGAGCGGGGATGGGGAGGGTCAGTAAGCACACGCAAATGGGGTGGGGCCACAGCTAGTCAAGACTGGACGCTCGGGGCGGCCCCTGCATCCAGTCCCGCTGCGTCCTCCGTCGCCAGGGCGGCCTGCTCCGCAATTTGGCCCTGCAGGGCGTTGGCCACTGCCGAGCGCAAGGCTGCGCGTGCCGCGGGTCGCTCGGCCTCAGGCAATTCCCCTACGACACGGCGCAGCCACGTCTCAGCCTCTGCGCCCCATCGGCCGTTGACACCTAGAACAAAGGGCACCAGGCCAGAAAATGGGTATCTATACGGTGCTTCACTTTCTCTCTGCGCTGCAGGGCTGCTTGGCGTGGCCGCCCCGTCTGGGCCACAGCCACCTCGTCCACCAAGCTGATGTCGAGGCAAACTCGACCATGGATGCCTCGATGGTAGAGCGCGTCCAGTGTGGCCGCGCCTTGCTCCTCCGTGCACTACTCTGGGATGGCCTGCTCCAGCAGGGCATGGTGGCCCACCCCGCGCAGCAAGAGCGCCACGGCGTCTCGGATGGCATTGTGGCGACGCGTCGGGCCGCCTCCCCTGGGACAGTTGAGCGCATGAACGCCTCGAACGTCCACCGTGCGGCCGCACGTCGGGCCGCGCTGCGCCATCGCGCACGTGGGCGCTGCTGGTCGGTTCAGGCACGCGCACTCGGACTGCAGCAGCGGCAGGTGCATGCGCCTCTTGGCTGCAATGCAGAACGCATGGTCGGCGAGGGGCGAGACCCCCTCGAAGTTATCCAACCAGGCGCCCGCTGAGCTGCCCGAGGCACTGTGCACCGCCGCCGCTGCCGTCACTGGCAGCGCGGCCATGAACGTCTTGGTGATGTGATCCCGCACGTGCTGGGTGCACGTCTTCTGGTCCCTGCCCTTCCGCCCCTCCAGAAGGCCCTGCCGGCGGTCGCTCTGAGGGCGACGGCCGCCAGCCAGCCGCCCCTGCTCCTCGTCTGCTGCCGAGAGGGCACGGCCAAGGCCTGGCCACCTCCGAAAGAGGCCGATCGTCGTCGACTCTCGGAGCTCCTGGGCTGCCGCGTGAATCCCAGCCTCTCAGGGTGCCAGGATGGCGGCGGGGCCGCGCTGCTCAGCGCTGCCACAGCCCAGACCTCCGTCGCTGACCTTTATGAAGATCTGCTCTCGGGGGGCAGCCGTGACCCCGAGCAGGGCATTGACGAAGGCGACCACTCTGTCATTCACCCTGCGGCTCCACGCCGCCGTGAGCGGGAGCGCCCGCTGGATGTGGACGCAGGCGCCACTCGACCAGATCCGCATCAACTGGAATGCGTCAAAGGCAGAGAGCCCATGCCTGCGTAGCGCCAGAAGCTCCTTGAAGTAGCGGTCCTGCTTCTGGAGGAAGGCTTCGCCGCAGGGGGGGTGGCGTGGCGGCGCTCGGGGCGGCCCCGGCGCCGCCAACCTGCCCGCGGCCCCCCCTCATCGAGGTCCTCTGGGACGGCGAAGTCCGTGAGCGGGACGCCCCTCCAGTCGGTGTCCACGTCGTGGTTCGCGCAGGCCAGGGTGGGCCCCACCGCCTTGAGCTTCTGGGCGCGGTACTGGGCGTACTCTGCAAACTCGGGCGGCAGGACAGCTTGGGGATCGGGGAGCCATATCTGGGTCTTGGACATCTTGAGCTTCATCCCGTGGGCCACGATGCGGGCTCGCCACGCATCCAGGCCGCGGAACACAGCGGCCGCGGTGCCCACGAAGTACGCGTCGTCCAGGAAGGCCAAGCAGTCCCCTTCCGTGTCCACCGCGCGCACGGCCACGCGGCCGATGCTGAGAACATCCGCAGTGCCGACCGCGTAGAAGCCTGGGCTCATCGGGCAGCCCTGGTCGAGGCCGCGGATCTGGTCGACCAGCTGGGCGGGTTGCGACCCGCCCCCCGCCGCGTGGCGTGTTTGGGCGGGGGGCCAGGCTTCCGCCAACGGGGCCAGCGCAGGCACTTTGGTGCGCACGGCCTCCTTCACCAGGTCGCGGGGGATGCTGCTGAACGCATCCCCGAGGTCCACCGCCACCGCCCACTTGCCTGGGCTCGATTTGGCCATCGTGCATAGGCGCCGATGGAGGGCACCACGTCCGTCCTTGGCGAGGCCTAACTGCTGGTCCCCCACCGCCGTCCGCATGTCCTCGTGGTGGACCTTGGCAGCGCTGCGGCCCACCATGCGGCGGGTGACGCTTCCGCAGCCCAGGACTCGCGCATCCCCAGGGGTTGCCTTGGGGATGCCTGTGAGGCGCGCCGTCGTCAGGGCGGCTGGCGCCTCGGGGGGGGGGGTCCCCGATGGCCAGTCGCGCCAGCGTGTTGGCCACCGCCCCTGCCCCATCCTCGTCGTGCTTGAGCGGGGCCCAGTGCTCGTAGCGCCCCCCCCCCAGGCCCCGCCCCTCCACGGCGGGGGAAGCGGCCAAACTGACGTTTGAGGTGGTGGGCCACACGGCGGTGGAGTTCTGCTGCGCCGTCGAGCTCGTGGGGGGCCGCTGCTGGCGGCATCGCCACGTCGGCCCCCACCCCTGCGGACCCTTTCCCTGGCCCATGCGGGGCGGCCCCAGTGCCAGGGAGAGGGCCCCACTCGCCTGGGCGGGGCGCCTCAGGCTGCCGGGTGGTGCTGAACTTCCTCACCACCGCCGCTGCGCCCGCCATGTCCCCCTGGGGCCACACTGCCGCTGCCGCACGAGACATCTCTCCAGCTCGTGCGAGCTCGGTGACGCGGCGTACACGGGCTGCGACGTGATCCTCGCGGCCCTTCGCGGTGACCGCGGTGCGCGCCTGGTCCTCCATGGAAAGCCAGGCGACATCCCACTGGCCGTCCTGGATCCACCGCAGACGCTCCTGGAGGCGCCCACGCCGTGTCGTCGGGGTCGGGGTCGCATTTTCGCTGAACAGCAGTCCGTCCAACGAAAGGAACACCTTCCACAGCCTCGTCAACGCAAACACAGCCGCACCTTCACGTGGCTGACGGCTGCCGCCATGCTGTCGGGAATCATGGCTGTGGCGGGTGCCCCTTGGAGCAGGATGCGGTCCCACCCGATGGCGTGCCACCAGTCCAGGTTGACGAAACCGACCTCGTGGTAGGCGTCCTCGTTCGTCACCTGGTCGTCCAGGTAGTCGTCGTAGACGCCTGTCTCGAGCCCGCCATCATCTTCCGCCTCCGCAGGAGCGTCGAGTGGCGGTTGTAGGATGTCCGCCGTGGTCGGCACCGCCGCCTCGGCCGCCCCCAGGGGAGCCCCCCGCGCGCCTGGGCCGCACGCCCCTGGCGCGGCGGCGGCAGGGAGCCCCGGGGCTGCCCCGGTGCTCCCTGCCGCGCCATCTCCCTGGCTGGGAGGGGCGGGGGCCTGGCCTTCGACTGTCTCCAGCAGGGGCAAGATGGGGCCCCCTCGGGCCTCCAGGGCTGCCGCAAGGCGATCCCTGTCGCCCTCTGGGAGCTGAGTGAAGCCCACCATCGCCGTAGCTAGTGGTAGGGGGCCATCGACGCAGGCCATGTGGAACCACTTCCTGCCCGCGTGCGCCTGGGACCCCGCGGGTGGTGTCACGACGCCTGCCACGCGCCACTCGCCCGCCTCAAAACCTCCCACGCAGCGGGTGCAGTGAGCCTTCTTGCCGCGAGCCGCCTGGGCGCGGACACGCCAACGGGTGATTCGCCCGCCCGTCATGCGGCGCCGCCGCTGTGATGGCTGGCCCTCACTGTCACGCATGTGGACGTCGGTGTTGCCATCCACGGGGATGTCTGCTGCGTTCGCGCCAGCCGACGCGGGAGCGGCAGCGGAGGCGCACGGGGCTGCCCCAGCACCTCCGCTGCCTCCCGCGGCTGCCAGCACTCCGCCTTCGCCTCGAGCCGCAGCGGCGTTACTCCCAGCCACTCGAGCCCCTGCACCTGCGTCCGCGGCGCCGCCAGCGGCCGCCGCCATCCCAGGACGTCCCTTCAGGGCAAGGAAGAGTGTTCGTAACAGTGGGGCGCGAGAAAAGGAAGGGTGACTGTCACCCGCGGTTCGAGGGCAGCAGTAGCCCCCCCGCCCACAGGCACCCCAGAGCCCCGGGGGGACTACTACTACTACGATTACTACTACTACTACTACTACTACTACTACTACTACTACTACTACTACTACTACTACCACTACTACTACTACTACTACTACTACTACTACTACTACTGCTGCTACTACTACTACTGCTACGAATACGACTACGACTACGACTACGACTACGACTACGACTACGACTACGACTACGACTACGACTACTACTACTACTACTACTACTACGACTACTACTACTGCTGCTACTACTACTACTACTACTACGTCTAGTACTGCGGCTACTTCGACTATTACAATTACTGCTGCAAAAACTACTATTGCTGCGACTGTTACTACTGCTACTACTACTACAACGACGACTGCTCTTCTATACCAAACTATTTTACTATCCTACGAATCCTCCTACTAACTACTAACTACTCACTACTCTCATCATCCTACCACTACTACTACTACTACTACTGACTACTACTACTACCACTACACTTAAACTACTACTACTACTACTACTACTACTACTACGACTACTACTACTACTACTACTACTGCTACCACTACTACGATCACTGCAACTGATGCTACTATATTGCTGCTACTAGTCCTACTACTACGATTGTTACCACTACTACTACTACTACTACTACTACTACTACTACTACTACTACTACTACTACTACTCCTAGTATCACGACGACTCGTATTACTACTACGACTACTTCTACTACTGGCTACTATCACCACAACTCCTACTACCACTACTACTACGACTGCTACTACGAGTACTACTACTACTACTACTACTACTACTACTACTACTTCTACTTCTACTTCTACTACTACTACTACTACTACTACTACTACTACTACTACTACTACTACTACTACTACGACTACGACTACTACTACACATACTACTATGACTGCTACTACTACTGCTACTACTACGGCTACTACTACTTCTACTACGAACCTACGACTACTACTGCTACTCGAACGACTACTACTACGACTACTCCTCCTCCTATCATGACGGCGACGATGACCAATAGTGGCAGTAGTAACAATAGAATTCGCAGATCCAACACGAGTAGTTACAGCAGGTAGAAGGTACTAGGTAACAGGAAGTACTTCGAAGGTGGAAGAAAGCAAGTAGCACATCGCACGTAGTAGTTTCTAGGCCGTAGGACGTAGGTACTAAAAGGGTACCAGGTAGCAGGTAGCAGGTAGCAGGTAGTCGGTAGTGGCGGTAGTACTAGCAAGAGTCGTAGCATTAGTCTAGTCGTTGTAGTAGTCGGAGACGCAGTCGTAGTCGTCGTAGTCGTGATAGTCGTAATAGACATAGTGGCCGTGGCCGTAGTAGTCGTACCAGTCGTATCAGTCGTAATGCTAGTGGTGATGGTGGTGCTGGTGATGGTAAGCATCCTGACGAAATGAAAGCAGTGGCATGGGTAATTAGTAAAAGTGGGAGGAGAAGCAATAGTAGTAGCTTGTCGACTGGCAGTGGCACATGCAATAGAAGTAAATGGAATAATAATAAAAGCAGAGGTGGGACAGACTATCAGAAACCTTCCGACACTCATTTCAGCGCCTCTACAACTTCCCCAGGCCTGCAAAGAGCGCCGTGACATTCGAAAACTAGATCGCACGACCCCCTCCCTCCCAATCCGCCTCATTCTTCCCATCCGTTCACCCTTCCTCAAACACTCCCGTCCGATGTCGCAATATGTTTGCAACATGTGCTTATGCCTGGAGGTCTTGGGTGCCAAATTCCTGGAAAAACCGTCGATATGTTTCCGGGACGACAGAGGGCTCGAAGGATACACGAAGTCTTCTAGTCGGCTGCGGAGCTCGGAGTATAGACGCCCCAGCCTCCGAAGCCGAATTCCTTCTGTGCTCTTGGGCCGACCAGACGACGTGGTGTATAGATCGAGCCCTTGCGAAGCTCGCCCGGTCGCTCCTCCCACACGCTGGGCCCGCGGCATCCCCAGCGTTCAGCAAGTCGAGGAGCACCCGGCTGAGCCCAGGCTGGGTGGCGCAGGAGAAGAGGCACTTGGCTAAGAAGGCGAATATGTCGCTGTGGTAACTCGGAGCTCATCGGGTTCCTCCTCCTCCTTCTCCTCTTCTCCTCTTCCTCTCCTCCTCCTCCTTCTCCTCCTCCTCATCCTCATCCTCCTCTTCGCTCCCTATAATCATCGTCACTCATCTCATCAGCGCCACGACCATTATCGCAGTCGTCAGAACATCCCTCACCGACATCATCGTCGTCATCCTTATGACCAGCAGCAGCATCGCCGTTATCGTTGTCAGCGGCAGCATCCTCCTCCTACTTCACCTCCTCCTCCTCCTAATCATCATCATCATCATCATCATCATCATCATCATCATCATCATCATCATCATCATCATCATCATCATCCATGTCATCACCGTCATCATCATTATCATCATCAGCAGCATCACCATCGTCGTCGTCAACATCATCACCCATATTACCATCATCAACATCAGTATTACCATCAGCATCACCAGTATCATCATCAGCAGCAGCAGCCTCATCGACAACATCATCATCATCATCAGCATTATCATCAGCTTCATCATCTTCATCCACATCCAAATCCGCATCCTCATTACCATCATCATCCGCAACAACATGAACATCCACATCGTCATAACCCTCGTCGTCATCGTCATCATCATCAGCAGCATCAACGCCATCAGCGTTATCAACAATATCATCACCGTCATCACTACATATCCTCTGCGACCGTGGAGCATACCAGGCATCATCGTGCTAAGGCTGAATGAGGCCACTGCCTCTGTGCAACACGCTTCGCAGAGGTTTCGTGACTGGCGTTTGAAAAAAGGCACGCTTTCGTGCCACAGACGCTAACTCCCCCGAGCAATACAACAGGCAAGTGAAACAGCCAGTAGAGCCTTGACAACGCGTGCTGGACAAGCAAGGCTTGCATGCTTTCTCACGAGTCAGGTTCGCCTCGACATCGTCGTATCTGGAATCCCTGGACCCCCTTTTATCCTCGTTACCCTAAACATCTTCCTTTTCGTAATCCAACTCAGCCTGACCTCCAGCATGATCTTGATGTGTGATATAAAGGACTGG
>CAUYUJ010015160.1:679343-684343 GCA_963575745.1 Prorocentrum cordatum
TGTTGGTTTATGGGCCGCGCCGCCAACCGCCGCAGTTTGCAAGCCCGCGCCTGCACCTTCAGGCCCCCGTGCGCCGTTTTTTTTCGAAGCGAGCCACCCGAACCCTCGTCGCAAAAGCAACGCTGGGCACGTCCGGCAGGGCCCGTGGGAAATGGAGTGCTCGGAGGTCCTTGAGCACGGCAGCCGTGATCCAATCCTTCGGCCCCCTGCTGAGCAAAGAACAGGCCTCTTCGATGCCCGCAAGAGAAAGGGGGCAGCGGGAGCAGTTGCGCGACGAACGTCACGACGAAGCTGATGTAAACCTGATACGTCAGCATTGACTGAAGCAGCCCTACTCCCATTTTGCCCCACCAGCCCGTCGTGTCCACGAATTTACGGAGCGGCGTCGTCGACGAGAACTCCCCCCGCAAGGGTCCCACCAATGAGCCCAAGTACTTCGCATTCCCGGCGACGGGAAGTCAGACCCACAGCGGCGCGGCTCGAGCCGAAAGGGGCCCCACAAGGGCCCCACAGCGACGAAACGATCACCTACGTCTACTTTTACATCTACACATGAGAGAACGCGATTCGTGCACGCTCGCCCGGCAACAAATAATAGCCTGGCGAATAACCCAACCATACGCAGTTGTGAACACCGCAATTGTGAATACAATCTTCGCCCGCGCTCCCTGTGGCCACGGCTTCCCGCTGGAGCCCGACATGCTCAGGGACACGTTCGCAGCCGTCTTCGCGGGCACCGACGACGAGGAGGACGGCGCCCCCCTGTCCGAGGAGCCGAAGCAGGAGAGGGCTCTGAGAGCCACGAGGGAAGCTGCCACTGGCGCCTTCGGTGGAGCTCGGCCACGATCCTCGTGAGGTGTGTGCCGAAATGGCCCGAGGCCGCCATGTGAACCCTGCCACTAGGGCCTTCGGTGGAGCTCCCTATGGGGCCCCGATCCTCGTGGGGGGTGCGCCAAAATGGGGCGGGGCCTCAGTGCGAGTTCCGCCACTGGGACCTTAGGTGGAGCTCCCTATGGGGCCACGAAAAAACGTGTCAGAGGTGCGCCAAAATGGGGCGGGGCCTCAGTGCGAGTTCCGCCACTGGGACCATCGGTGGAGCTCCCTATGGGGCCACGAACCGTGTGAGGGGTGCGCCAAAATGGGGCGGGGCCGCCATGCGAGTTCCGCCACTTGGACCTTAGGTGGAGCCCCCTGTGGGGCCACGAAACTTGTGAGGGGTGTGCCAAAATGGGGCGGGGCCGCCATACCAGTTCTGCCACTTGGACTTTCGGTGGAGCTCTTTATGGGGCCACGAACCGTTTGAGGGGTGCGCCAAAATGGGAAGGGGCCGCCATGCGAGTTCCGCCACTGGGACCTTAGGTGGGGCTCCCTATGGGGCCACGAACCGTTTGAGGGGTGCGCCAAAATGGGGCGGGGCCGCCATGCGATTTCTGCCACTTGGACTTTCGGTGGAGCTCCCTACGGGGCCACGAACCGTGTGAGGGGTGTGCCGAAATGGGGCGGGGCCGCCATTCGAGTTCCACCACTGGGACCAGTGGTGGAGCTCCCAATGGGGCCACGAAACGTGTGAGGGGTGTGCCGACAGAGAGACATGCAGAGGGCAGAGGTAAGGAGGGGGAGAAGGGGAGGCAGCGGGAGAAGAAGGAAGCAGGACGCGGGCGCTGCCTCTTCAAAACGAGGACCCAACACCACAGGAATGGTCTGGAACAAAAATCAATCTCACACGTTGGAACAGGGGGGGGCAACAAAAACATTGAGCGCCTCTGGAGAATTGGGGGGCCCACCGCTGGACACCAGCCTCCCCAACTGGGGGGGGGTCGAACCAAGGGGTGCCCCATCCCCTGTCCAAGGGGGGTGGGGGGGTTTGAACCGCGAAGGAGGAGGTGCCCCCCCCCCCTGTCCAAAAGGAGGGGTCGAACTAGGAGAGGCCCCCCGAAGCCCCAGGGGCCCACCCTAAAATGCACAGACCGAATTAGTCGCCGTCGCCGTCACCGTCGCCGTCGCCGTCGCCGCCGCCGCTTCCGCAGCCGCCGCCGTCGTCGTCGTCGTCGTCGTCGTCGTCGTCGTCGTCGTCGTCGTCGTTGTCGTCGTCGTCGTCGCTGCCCGACGGCGCCAGCCCCGGCGCCAGCGCTCGTCGTCGTCGTCGGTTGCAGGGGGAGGAGCCCCTCCCAGTTCGACCCCCCTGGAATTACCAGGGAGGAGGCCCTGTGCGCGTCATCGTCGTCATCGTTGTCGCCGTCGCCGTCGCCATCGCCGTCGTCGTCGCCGCCGTGGCCGTCGCCGTCGCCGTCGCCGTCGCCGTCGCCGTCGCCGCTGCCGCCGCCGTCACCGTCGTCGTCGTCGTCGCTGCCCGACGGCGCCAGCGCTGGCGCCAAGGGGGGGCCCCCCCCTGGTTCGAACCACCCCCTCTTGCAACTCAGGGGGGGGGGCCCTGCGCGCGTCGTCGCCATCGTCGCAGTCGCTGCCCGACGGCGATGGCGCCGGCGCTAGCGCTCGCCGTCGTCGGTTGCAGGGGGGGCGCCACCCTCGTCGTCGCTGCCCAACGGCGCCGGCGCCGGCGCCGGCGCTCGCGGTCGGTTGCAAGTGGGGGGGCCCCCATCACAGTTCGAACCTCCCACCTTTGCAGCTCAGGGTGGGGGGCCCCCGCAGTTCGAACTCGGGAAGGGGTTCGAACCTCCGCCACCTTTTTGCCCCCCCCTCTGTTCGATCACCACCCCTAGCATCTCGGAGGGGGGCCCCCCCCTCGGATCGAACCCCCCTCTTCCCAGCGTCTACAGAACGCTCTCTTTCCTACAAATGGATGTACATTCACTATAGACACCACCTGCGGTGTCGCCGCGCCCGGGTCCCCAAAACAACCGCTGCCAGGAAGCAAAAGCAGTACGAGCACCACAGCTACTACTACTACTACTACTACTACTACTACTACTACTACTACTACTACTACTACTACTACTACTACTACTAAACTACTACTACTACTACTACTACTACTACTACTACTACTACTACTACTACTACTACTACTACTACTACTACTACTACTACCACTATACTCTTACTACTACTACTACTACTACTACTACTACTACTACTACTACTACTACTACTACTACTACTACTACTACTACCCTACTACTACTACTACTAAAACTACTACTAAATCTACTACTACTAAACCTACTACTACTACTACTACTACTACTACTACTACTACTACTACTACTACTACTACTACTACTACTACTACTACTACTACTACTACTACTACGACTACTACTACTACTACTACTACCACGACCACTACGACTACGACTACTACTAGCATTACTACTACTACTACTACTACTACTACTACTACTACTACTACTACAACTGATACTACTACTACTACTACTACTACTACTACTACTACTACTACTACTACTACTACTACGACTACTACTACGACCACCACTACTACTAGTATTACTACTACTACTACTACTACTTACTACTCGTAGTACGTTACTACTACTACTACTAATACTCTACTACTACTCTACTACTACTACTACTACTACTACACTACTACTACTACTACTATACTACTACTAAGTAACTAGTACTAGTACTAGCCCTACTACTACTGATACTACTACTAACTACTACTAACTAATACTGCTACTAACTACTACTACTACTACTAATGCTACGACTAACAATGCGGCTAGTCATAATACTACGAGACTACTACGACTACTACTACTACTACTACTACTACTACTACTACTACTACTACTACTACTACCACTACTACGACTGAGACTACGACTACGACTACGACCTACTACTACTACTACTACTACTACTACTACTACTACTACTACTACCACCACTACTACTACTACTACTACTACTACTACTACTACTACTACTACTACGACACTACTACGGCTACGACTACTACTACGACTACGACTACGACTACGACTACGACTACGACTACGACTACGACTACGACTACTACTACTACTACTACTACTACTACTACTACTACTACTACTACTACTACTACTACTACTACTACTACTACGACCACTACTTCGACTACTCCTACTACTACTACTACTACTACTACTACTACTGCTGCTACTACTACTAATACTACTACCACTACTTCTACGACTACTTCTACGATTACGACGACGACGACTACTACTACTACTACTACTACTACTACTGCTACTGGCATGTTTGAATACGATTCGTCATATTAAAAAAAAACAATACGATTCGTCATATTATGTGTACTACTACTACTACTACTGACTACTCCTACTTACTGCGTACTACTACTAACTACGAACTACTACTACAACTACTACTACTACGACTACTACTACGTACTTACTGAGCTACTACTACGACTACTACTACTTCTTCTACTACTACTACTACTACTACTACTACTACGACTACTACTATACTACTACTACTACTACTACGACTACTACGACTACTACGACACTACTACTACTACTACTACTACAGCAAAACAGCTACTCCTACTACTACTACTACTACTGCGACTACTACTACTACTACTACTACTACTAAATCGTACGACTACTACTACTACTACTACGACTACTACTACTACTACGACGCACTACTACTACGACTACGACTACGACTACTACTACTACTACTACTACTACTACTACTACTACTACTACTACTACTACTACTACTACTACGACTACGGCTACGATTACTCCTAAAACTACAACCAGTACTACTACCAATATTATCCCAGTGCGATCCTACCTAGGAGTTGAAGCATTCAGGAAAGCAACAGCTACATCTACACCGACAGCTACATTTACATCGACACCTGCATCTACATCTACATCAACATCAACAGCGAGACTCACATCTACATCTACATCTACACCTACATCGACACCTACATCTACATCTACATCTACACCTATATCCACATCTACACCTACACCCAC
>CAUYUJ010015160.1:694343-703408 GCA_963575745.1 Prorocentrum cordatum
TACTACTACTACTACTACTACTACCACTACTACTACTACTACTACTACTACTACTACTACTACTGCTGCTACTACTACTACGACTACATTCACGAGTACTACTGCACATGCAATTACGACGACAACTACGAATACCACGACTACTACGACTAGTACTACCACTACTACTACTACTACTACTACTACTACTACTACTACTACTACTACTACTACGGCTCCTACTACTACTACTACTACGCCTACTACTATACTACTGCTACTATTACTACTACTACTACTACTACTATTACTACTACTACTACTACTACTACTACTACTACTACTACTACTACTACTACCTACCTACCTACTACTACTACTACTACTACTATTACGACTACTACTACTACGACTACTACGATGACTAAGACTACGACAACTACTACTAATACTAATACGACTACTACGACGACCACGACTACTACTACTACTACTACTACTGCTGCTACTACTACTACTACTACTACTACTACTACTGGCGGTCTCGTGCACCACATCACCACGGCTCAACCACCTAGGGAAGAGCGCCCTTGTGGCTGCCTCATTGCCAGTATGTGGCGCGCGCCTCTTCTGGGTGAAAGGGCGGGTCTGACATGCTTGCATCGTCAGGCGCTTGCGCTGTGGGCAGTTGGGCCAACAGCCCAAAGTGAAGCGCCAGCAACGGCACAGCAGCACACGGGGCGACCCCAGTACCGCCACCCAGGCCGACTAGCGCGAGAAGGCGCGAGGCACGGCCTGGATGGCAAGCCAAGGGCGGGTCTGACGTGCACGCAGCAGCAGGCGCCAGGCCGAGGGCAGCTGGCCCCTACAGCAAAAAGTAAGGCGCTGGCGGCGGCATAGCATCACACGGGGCGACCCCAGTACCGCCATCATGGCCTACAAGCGCAAGAAGGCGCGAGAGGGGGCCAAGATGGCAGGCCAAAATGGCCAGGCGCCCGACGGCGACGCTGCAGTACACGGGGCTGCCCCAGCACCGCCAGCGGGGCCAATGAGCGCAAGTGAACGTGAGGAGGCCGGGATGGCAAGCCTGCTGGCGAGCCCAGGTGGCTGGGCGCACAGGTAGTCATGCGCCAAGCCGAGGCACAAGCCACGGGTGCAGCCACGCGCGGGGGGTGCCGCTGTGGGCACACCGCACTACAGAACGTGGCCAGTTAGGCAACTTGGCATGGACTCACGTGGCCTGCCGAGGCCCTGGAACCTGCTGGGCATTATCGCTCAGGCCTGCTGGCCTGCTCCCTGCGCAATGGCAGCAAAGACCTGCGACGGCAGCGCCCGCACCTCCCCGCCGAGGTCGCCGCTGCCCCCCGCCTGTCCTGAGGGCCCAGAGATCTGGCGCTCAAGGTCTTCACCAAGGGCCACGTTCAGGGCTGCAGCGCTTGGGATATGCTGCTGGGGCGGGCCCGTCTGCGGCGGCGGGTGCGTCGGCGGCGGCGGCGCATCAGGGGGCGCCGTCGGCGGCGGCGGCGGTGGGCCCATGATGGCCGCGGCCTCTGGCTGGGCCCCCGCTGGCGGTGGTGGCGGGCCCTGGCTGACGCGGGCCCCGCTCGCCGGCGGGGCGCTGGCGCTGCGCGTGGGGGTGGCGCGCGGGGCGGCCCCTGTGCCACCCCCGCCGCCCGAGAGGCTGCCCGCCTTCAGGTTGTGGCGGCGCTCGTAGAGCGCCAACTCCCTGCGCGCCATCTCCAGGCGCTCCCTCTTGGCTTTGTTCCGCGCCTTCTTGCTGTAACCCGCCCATTCTGGGTCGTTCAGTCCCCAGGCGACCTGCGCGTAGAGGTCGGTCCACTCGAACGTGGGCAAGCTCTCCCAGGTGAGCCCCTCCATCAGCACATAGCGGCCCTCCCACTGTGCCTGGTGCGGGGCATAGCGCTTGAAGACGGCGCCAACCGCCAGCGGCTCAACCTTGGGCAGGTACCTCAGGAGGTCCACCGCGTTGATCACTGAGATCCCCTCCTTCTTGAGCTTGTCGTAGCACAGCAGGGCCTTCAGGTCGCGGATGTCCTCCTCGGGGTGCTCCGCGTGCATGTAGTACGCGCGTGGCGGGTCCGCCTCCTCCTCCTCTATGAACTCGATGCAGACTCCGTGTGAGGTCGAGTAGCGCGCCCCGCAGTGGCAGTACCAGCGCTGGCCCGTCTCTCCCGCTGCCTCCTGGGCGCATGAGAGCAGCTGTGACCAGCGATCCGAGCGGATCACCGAGCAGCAACCCCTGTGATTATCCCGGGTCTTGTTGGCCGCGCACTTGTAGTACATGTTGAACGTGAAGCCCTTGCCACGGTAGAACTGGTCCGTGTAGTCGCCCATGCGGCGGTAGGCCTCTTGCGCCGCGGTGTTGCCCTGGCACTCCTCCTTCCAGGCACGTTTGTGTCCCAGGTGGGCATCTGCGATCCCCGAGGCTTCCAGGAGACCCCTCTTCAGCCTCCCCACATCCACCTCCGCCTCCTCGCTCAGCGCGTCGAGCCACTTCTGGGCTCCGTCCTGCGCCTCGGCGCCCCTCACCATGTCCTCTTTTTTTTCCAGGATGGGCCCCGGGCCGCCCAGCATGTGGGCGCGCATGGTCTCGAATTTGAGGACGCCATAGGCCCGCGCCATGCGCTTCAGCGACTTCTTGGATAGGCCGGGCCGCAGCAAGGGCTCGATGTCAGTGACCTCCTTCACGGTCTGGACCTCGGTCAGCTGGAGCCCCTGGTCCTCCGCGTCCGCGTCGGGCTGAAGGTCGTTCTCCTCTTCAGCGGGAGGCTCTTCCTCGAGGGGCGGGGGTGGCGCACGGGGCGGCCCTGGCACCGCGCCCGCCTCCCTCGCCATCGGGCGGCCCACCTCCCTCGCCACTTCTTCCGTGGCTGGGGGGGCGCCCGTACTCTCGGGGTCGATGCCCACCCCCACGCCCTCCGTTGACCTCCGCAAGGCAAGCAAGCCCTCCTCTGAGAGCGCGAAACCCACCAGGACGTCCATGCCCTCCTTGATGCAACCGAAGCTCGCACGGAGCTTCGCCACCCGCTTGGCGGCATGGTCAATGGAGCCTGGGCCCATGTTCGCGCGCGCAGCGCGCGTCACGGCGTCGTGCTCGGAGATGCCCTCCGTCGTCGCCACGCAGCTCGAGCACATGTACAGCTTGTGCTGCCCCTCTTTGCCCCTCCTCAGATCGGGGCATTTCTCGCTGTGCTCCTTGGCCTCCGCAGAGCGGCGCATCTCCGCGCAGCTGAGCTCGTCCACGTACTCCACCGCCATGATCTTCCAGTCGCCCAGCGCCGTGCACCTCCGACACCACCCCAGGCGGTGCGGCGGGACCCAGCATGCGCCCATGCAGTGGACGCAGCCCGCCTCAGCGTAGACCTCCTCCGTCATCATCTCTACGTCTTCGAGCGCGGCTGGTGCGCCGTCGCTCGCCTGGGGGGCCTGGCCGTAGACGGCTTTGTTGCTGCGTCGGCGGCGGCGCTTGCCCCCATGGCCGCTGAGGGCACCCGTGGTCGCAGCACTCGGGGCTTCGCTGGCGGCCCCGTCGTCCACGGCGTGCTCGCCGTCAGCAGTGCTGCGCGCCCCGCGGCCGCCACGGCCACCCACAGCATGCTCCCTCAGCTGAAGATTGTGGAACGCGAGGGTGAGCGCATCCAGCCCACGGCGCTGCTCCGTGGCGAAGTCAGCATACGTGGCTGCCGCTGCCAGGGCGGCCGGCGTCACTGGCACCACCGCCGATGCAGGCATCGCCGAGGCGCCATCGGAGGCGGCGGCACTGGGGGCGGCCCCCGCACCGCCTCCTCCATCGGCGTCCTCAGCGGGGGTCGCTGATTCCGCGTGCACTATCGGCGCCGTCCGAAAGGTCGCCGCCCCGGACATCATGTCGAACTCCTCGTCTTCGCTCTCCGACAAGCTGACCTGCTGGACAGGGCGCTGGGTCGGCCTTGCTTTGGAGGTTGGTGCCTCCCCCGCGGCGCACGTCTCGGCGGGCCAAGGCATCGGCGCAGGCTTCGAGAACTTGGGCGCCATCACTTGGTCGGGCGGATGGCACGGGAGGTGCAGCTCGAGAGAATGCGCGAGACAGGCACTCACGAGCCAAACAGCTGACGGGGGCGAGAGGGGAAGGGGAGAGGCTGCACACCGAACCAAAACTGGGCGGCCAACTGCCAGGGCGGGACAAAGGTAGCACAGGAAGACTAAGGACTAAAACCAACGGCTCCAGGTACGTGGGACCCGTCCATTATGCTGGCGGAAAACGACCTGACCCCCGTTCGGGACCCTGGACGGGCAGGAGAGGGGGGAGGGGGGCGAGGAAACCACGTCGCGGGCGGGCGACAAAGCGGACGGCGGGCCGCCGACGGCCCCAGGACCCGCGGGGCGGCCCCGATCTCCAACGCCTCTTGACGCCTCTTTAGCCAGCAACCTCGAACAGGTGCTATTGGTAGCATGCGGGCTCTGTCCACATGGGCTGCGGGAGCAACTCAAGCCAGAGACTAAGAGCATCAAAAGAGTGACATGCCGAGACCACAACATGCACAAAGCGGGGAGGCAACACAACGTGGCGTGCAGAACAAACATGACAATGCACACTGTGCGCGCGACAAGAGAGATGAAAAAAACCGTGCACACTGCAGATATGACCATTTTTTTACGACTGGCCAGGGCAGCAGGAAAGGGAGCGGGGATGGGGAGGGTCAGTAAGCACACGCAAATGGGGTGGGGCCACAGCTAGTCAAGACTGGACGCTCGGGGCGGCCCCTGCATCCAGTCCCGCTGCGTCCTCCGTCGCCAGGGCGGCCTGCTCCGCAATTTGGCCCTGCAGGGCGTTGGCCACTGCCGAGCGCAAGGCTGCGCGTGCCGCGGGTCGCTCGGCCTCAGGCAATTCCCCTACGACACGGCGCAGCCACGTCTCAGCCTCTGCGCCCCATCGGCCGTTGACACCTAGAACAAAGGGCACCAGGCCAGAAAATGGGTATCTATACGGTGCTTCACTTTCTCTCTGCGCTGCAGGGCTGCTTGGCGTGGCCGCCCCGTCTGGGCCACAGCCACCTCGTCCACCAAGCTGATGTCGAGGCAAACTCGACCATGGATGCCTCGATGGTAGAGCGCGTCCAGTGTGGCCGCGCCTTGCTCCTCCGTGCACTACTCTGGGATGGCCTGCTCCAGCAGGGCATGGTGGCCCACCCCGCGCAGCAAGAGCGCCACGGCGTCTCGGATGGCATTGTGGCGACGCGTCGGGCCGCCTCCCCTGGGACAGTTGAGCGCATGAACGCCTCGAACGTCCACCGTGCGGCCGCACGTCGGGCCGCGCTGCGCCATCGCGCACGTGGGCGCTGCTGGTCGGTTCAGGCACGCGCACTCGGACTGCAGCAGCGGCAGGTGCATGCGCCTCTTGGCTGCAATGCAGAACGCATGGTCGGCGAGGGGCGAGACCCCCTCGAAGTTATCCAACCAGGCGCCCGCTGAGCTGCCCGAGGCACTGTGCACCGCCGCCGCTGCCGTCACTGGCAGCGCGGCCATGAACGTCTTGGTGATGTGATCCCGCACGTGCTGGGTGCACGTCTTCTGGTCCCTGCCCTTCCGCCCCTCCAGAAGGCCCTGCCGGCGGTCGCTCTGAGGGCGACGGCCGCCAGCCAGCCGCCCCTGCTCCTCGTCTGCTGCCGAGAGGGCACGGCCAAGGCCTGGCCACCTCCGAAAGAGGCCGATCGTCGTCGACTCTCGGAGCTCCTGGGCTGCCGCGTGAATCCCAGCCTCTCAGGGTGCCAGGATGGCGGCGGGGCCGCGCTGCTCAGCGCTGCCACAGCCCAGACCTCCGTCGCTGACCTTTATGAAGATCTGCTCTCGGGGGGCAGCCGTGACCCCGAGCAGGGCATTGACGAAGGCGACCACTCTGTCATTCACCCTGCGGCTCCACGCCGCCGTGAGCGGGAGCGCCCGCTGGATGTGGACGCAGGCGCCACTCGACCAGATCCGCATCAACTGGAATGCGTCAAAGGCAGAGAGCCCATGCCTGCGTAGCGCCAGAAGCTCCTTGAAGTAGCGGTCCTGCTTCTGGAGGAAGGCTTCGCCGCAGGGGGGGTGGCGTGGCGGCGCTCGGGGCGGCCCCGGCGCCGCCAACCTGCCCGCGGCCCCCCCTCATCGAGGTCCTCTGGGACGGCGAAGTCCGTGAGCGGGACGCCCCTCCAGTCGGTGTCCACGTCGTGGTTCGCGCAGGCCAGGGTGGGCCCCACCGCCTTGAGCTTCTGGGCGCGGTACTGGGCGTACTCTGCAAACTCGGGCGGCAGGACAGCTTGGGGATCGGGGAGCCATATCTGGGTCTTGGACATCTTGAGCTTCATCCCGTGGGCCACGATGCGGGCTCGCCACGCATCCAGGCCGCGGAACACAGCGGCCGCGGTGCCCACGAAGTACGCGTCGTCCAGGAAGGCCAAGCAGTCCCCTTCCGTGTCCACCGCGCGCACGGCCACGCGGCCGATGCTGAGAACATCCGCAGTGCCGACCGCGTAGAAGCCTGGGCTCATCGGGCAGCCCTGGTCGAGGCCGCGGATCTGGTCGACCAGCTGGGCGGGTTGCGACCCGCCCCCCGCCGCGTGGCGTGTTTGGGCGGGGGGCCAGGCTTCCGCCAACGGGGCCAGCGCAGGCACTTTGGTGCGCACGGCCTCCTTCACCAGGTCGCGGGGGATGCTGCTGAACGCATCCCCGAGGTCCACCGCCACCGCCCACTTGCCTGGGCTCGATTTGGCCATCGTGCATAGGCGCCGATGGAGGGCACCACGTCCGTCCTTGGCGAGGCCTAACTGCTGGTCCCCCACCGCCGTCCGCATGTCCTCGTGGTGGACCTTGGCAGCGCTGCGGCCCACCATGCGGCGGGTGACGCTTCCGCAGCCCAGGACTCGCGCATCCCCAGGGGTTGCCTTGGGGATGCCTGTGAGGCGCGCCGTCGTCAGGGCGGCTGGCGCCTCGGGGGGGGGGGTCCCCGATGGCCAGTCGCGCCAGCGTGTTGGCCACCGCCCCTGCCCCATCCTCGTCGTGCTTGAGCGGGGCCCAGTGCTCGTAGCGCCCCCCCCCCAGGCCCCGCCCCTCCACGGCGGGGGAAGCGGCCAAACTGACGTTTGAGGTGGTGGGCCACACGGCGGTGGAGTTCTGCTGCGCCGTCGAGCTCGTGGGGGGCCGCTGCTGGCGGCATCGCCACGTCGGCCCCCACCCCTGCGGACCCTTTCCCTGGCCCATGCGGGGCGGCCCCAGTGCCAGGGAGAGGGCCCCACTCGCCTGGGCGGGGCGCCTCAGGCTGCCGGGTGGTGCTGAACTTCCTCACCACCGCCGCTGCGCCCGCCATGTCCCCCTGGGGCCACACTGCCGCTGCCGCACGAGACATCTCTCCAGCTCGTGCGAGCTCGGTGACGCGGCGTACACGGGCTGCGACGTGATCCTCGCGGCCCTTCGCGGTGACCGCGGTGCGCGCCTGGTCCTCCATGGAAAGCCAGGCGACATCCCACTGGCCGTCCTGGATCCACCGCAGACGCTCCTGGAGGCGCCCACGCCGTGTCGTCGGGGTCGGGGTCGCATTTTCGCTGAACAGCAGTCCGTCCAACGAAAGGAACACCTTCCACAGCCTCGTCAACGCAAACACAGCCGCACCTTCACGTGGCTGACGGCTGCCGCCATGCTGTCGGGAATCATGGCTGTGGCGGGTGCCCCTTGGAGCAGGATGCGGTCCCACCCGATGGCGTGCCACCAGTCCAGGTTGACGAAACCGACCTCGTGGTAGGCGTCCTCGTTCGTCACCTGGTCGTCCAGGTAGTCGTCGTAGACGCCTGTCTCGAGCCCGCCATCATCTTCCGCCTCCGCAGGAGCGTCGAGTGGCGGTTGTAGGATGTCCGCCGTGGTCGGCACCGCCGCCTCGGCCGCCCCCAGGGGAGCCCCCCGCGCGCCTGGGCCGCACGCCCCTGGCGCGGCGGCGGCAGGGAGCCCCGGGGCTGCCCCGGTGCTCCCTGCCGCGCCATCTCCCTGGCTGGGAGGGGCGGGGGCCTGGCCTTCGACTGTCTCCAGCAGGGGCAAGATGGGGCCCCCTCGGGCCTCCAGGGCTGCCGCAAGGCGATCCCTGTCGCCCTCTGGGAGCTGAGTGAAGCCCACCATCGCCGTAGCTAGTGGTAGGGGGCCATCGACGCAGGCCATGTGGAACCACTTCCTGCCCGCGTGCGCCTGGGACCCCGCGGGTGGTGTCACGACGCCTGCCACGCGCCACTCGCCCGCCTCAAAACCTCCCACGCAGCGGGTGCAGTGAGCCTTCTTGCCGCGAGCCGCCTGGGCGCGGACACGCCAACGGGTGATTCGCCCGCCCGTCATGCGGCGCCGCCGCTGTGATGGCTGGCCCTCACTGTCACGCATGTGGACGTCGGTGTTGCCATCCACGGGGATGTCTGCTGCGTTCGCGCCAGCCGACGCGGGAGCGGCAGCGGAGGCGCACGGGGCTGCCCCAGCACCTCCGCTGCCTCCCGCGGCTGCCAGCACTCCGCCTTCGCCTCGAGCCGCAGCGGCGTTACTCCCAGCCACTCGAGCCCCTGCACCTGCGTCCGCGGCGCCGCCAGCGGCCGCCGCCATCCCAGGACGTCCCTTCAGGGCAAGGAAGAGTGTTCGTAACAGTGGGGCGCGAGAAAAGGAAGGGTGACTGTCACCCGCGGTTCGAGGGCAGCAGTAGCCCCCCCGCCCACAGGCACCCCAGAGCCCCGGGGGGACTACTACTACTACGATTACTACTACTACTACTACTACTACTACTACTACTACTACTACTACTACTACTACTACCACTACTACTACTACTACTACTACTACTACTACTACTACTGCTGCTACTACTACTACTGCTACGAATACGACTACGACTACGACTACGACTACGACTACGACTACGACTACGACTACGACTACGACTACTACTACTACTACTACTACTACGACTACTACTACTGCTGCTACTACTACTACTACTACTACGTCTAGTACTGCGGCTACTTCGACTATTACAATTACTGCTGCAAAAACTACTATTGCTGCGACTGTTACTACTGCTACTACTA
>CAUYUJ010015160.1:703508-743508 GCA_963575745.1 Prorocentrum cordatum
CACGTTTCGTGGCCCCATAGGAGCTCCGCCGAAGGCCCCAGTGCTGCCGCCCGCACGCGTCACCCACACCCAATTCGGCACACCCCTCACACGTTTCGTGGCCCCATACGAGCTCCGCCGAAGGCCCCAGTGCTGCCGCCCGCATGCGTCACCCACACCCAATTCGGCACACTCCGCACACGTTTCGTGGCCCCATAGGAGCTCCGCCGAAGGCACCAGTGCTGCCGCCCGCATGCGTCACCCACACACATTTCGGCACATCCCTCACACGCCTCGTGGCCCCATAGGAGCTCCGCCGAAGGCCCCAGTGCTGCCGCCCGCATGCGTCACCCACATCCAATCCGGCACACCCCTCACACGTTTCGTGGCCCCATAGGAGCTCAGCCGAAGGCCCCAGCGCTGCCGCCCGCATGCGTCACCCACGCACAATTCGGCACACCCCACACACGCTTCGTGGCCCCCTAGGAGCTCCGCCGAAGGCCCCAGTGCTGCCGCCCGCATGCGTCACCCACACCCAATTCGGCACACCCCATCACACGTTTCCTGTCCCATAGGCAGCTCCGCCGAGGCCCCAGTGCTGCCGCCCGCATGCGTCACCACACCCCTTCGGCACAGCCCTCACAACGTTTCGTGGCCCCAAAAAGAGCTCCGCCGAGGCCCCAGTGCTGCCGACCGCATGCGTCACCCACACCCAATTCTGCACAGGCCCTCCCTTTCGTGGCCCCATAAGGAGCTCCGCCGAGCCCCAGTGCTGCCGCCCGACATGCGTCACCGCAGCCTTCCAATTCGGCACACCCCTCACACGTTTCGTGGCCCCATAGGGAGCTCCACCGAAGGCCCCAGTGCTGCCGCCCGCATGCGTCACCCACACACAATTCGGCACACCCCTCACACGTTTCGTGGCCCCATAGGGAGCTCCGCCGAAGGCCCCAGTGCTGCCGCCCGCATGCGTCCCGCACGCCCATTTCGGCACACCTCTCACACGTTTCTTGGCCCCATAGGGAGCTCCGCCGACGGCCCCAGTGCTGCCGCCCGCATGCGTCACGCACACCCAATTCGGCACACCCCTCACACGTTTCGTGGCCCCATAGGGAGCTCCACCGAAGGCCCCAGTGCTGCCGCCCGCATGCGTCACCCACACACAATTCGGCACACCCCTCACACGTTTCGTGGCCCCATAGGGAGCTCCGCCGAAGGCCCCAGTGCTGGCCGCCCGCATGCGTCACGCACACCCAATTCGGCACACACCCCACACGTTTCGTGGCCCATAGGAGCTCACGCCGAAGGCCCCAGCCCTTGCCGCCCGCTGCGTCACCCACACCCAATTCGGCACACCCCTCACACGCTTCGTGGCCCCATAGGGAGCTCCGCCGAAGGCCCCAGTGCTGCCGCCCGCATGCGTCACGCACACCCAATCCGGCACACCCCTCACACGCTTCGTGGCCCCATAGGGAGCTCCGCCGAAGCCCCAGCGCTCCGCCCGATGCGTCACGCACACCCAGTCGGCACACCCATCACACGCTTCGTGGCCCCATAGGGAGCCTACCGAAGGCCCCAGTGCTGCCGCCCGCCCGCATGCGTCACGCACACCCAGTTCGGCACACCCATCACACGTTTCGTGGCCCCATAGGGAACTCTACCGAAGGCCCCAGTGCTGCCGCCCGCATGCGTCACGCACACCCAATTCGGCACAGCCCTCACACGTTTCGTGGCCCCAAAAAGAGCTCCGCCGAAGGCCCCACTGCCGCCCGCATGCGTCCCGCACATTCATGTCGGCACACCCCTCACACGTTTCGTGGCACCATAGGGAGCTCCACCGAAGGCCCCAGAGTGCTGCCGCCCGCATGCGCCCCGCACACCCATTTCGGCACACCCCTCACGCGTTTCGTGGCCCCATAGGGAATGCGTCCCGCACACCCATTTCGGCATACCCTTCACACGTTTCGTGGCCCCATAAGGAGCTCCACCGAAGGCCCCAGTGGGTGTGCCCGCATGCGTCCCGCACATCCATCTCGGCACACCCCTCGCGCGTTTCGTGACCCCTCACACGCTTCGTGGTACCATAGGGAGTTCCACCGAAGGCCCCAATGGGTGTGCCCGCATGCGTCCCGCACACCCATTTCGGAACACCCCTCGCACGTTTCGTGGCCCCGTAGAAGGGCTCCACCGAAGGTCCCAGTGCTGCCGCCTGCATGCGTCCCGAACACCCATTTCGGCATACCCTTCACACGTTTCGCGGCCCCAAGAGGAGCTCCGCCGAAGGCCCCAGTGGGTGTGCCCGCATGCGTCACGCACACCCAATTGGGCACACCCCTCACGCGTTTCGTGACCCCTCGCACGTTTTGGTGGTCTCATTGGGAGCTCCACCGAAGGCCCCAGTGAGTGTACCCGCATGCGTCCCGCACACCCATTTCGGCACACCCCTCGTACGTTTCGTGGCCCCGTAGGGGGCTCCACCGAAGAAGATATTCACAATTGCGGTACTCACAATTGCATATGGTTGGATCCTTCGCCAGGAAAATGTTATATGTTGTTCGAAATTCCCTGATGCGAACCATGTGTTTTGTATGTATTTGCATACTCGATTTTGACATCCTTGAAAAAACCAACGGTTTGAAAAGGACTCCGGCACGCGAGCGCGACATCGCGCGCGCGTGCAGTTCGTCTCGCCGTGGTAAATGGTTCTTGGACGTTGATGATTTGTGATAAACGAACGCGCCCGCATAACATGTTTTGGGGAGGATGGCGGGGGGGGTCACCCGCCCGCCCGGGATGGTGCAAATCCATATTGAGGATGGACGACGGGGCAAAATCGCATGTATATGGCACATCCCCAGGGGGTCACGGAAAAGTTCTGCCTCGGGAGGGTGGAATCTGCTTTCTTTTTAGACGGGGGAATCCATGCGACGGCGACGGCGGCGGCGGGCGGCACCGCCCGCCAAAGCCGCCTCTCGCCCCGAGCGGCGGCGACGGCGACGGCGGCGACGGGCGGCGCCGCCCGCAAAAGCCGACGCGCACCCCTAGATGGCTACGCCAATGATGAACCCCTAGGTGCAAGCCCTGTTAGCGGAATCCTAATCGCACATAAAAACACGCGAGCACGCGAGGCCGCGGCCCCTCGCAACAAAATGTGCAATAGGATGCCCCCGAGACAGCGAATTCGTTTTCTCCCCGGCCCTCAGTTTTGGACCCAAGAGCACTGCGATCGCAAATCCTCCTCACGCCTCTCTCCTCCTGCCTCCTCCCGCGCTGCTCGCCGGGCGCCCGCGAACTGCGCGCCCGTCGCCACTTTCGCGTGCCCCTGGGAGGCCCGACGGAGAGAGCGCGCGCACCCAGACGGAACCTCGCGTTTCCCTGGGCGGATGCAAACTGCGCGCCGGTCGCCAATTTCGCGGGTTCCTGGGAGGCCCGGCAGACTGGCGGAGCACGCGGACCGAGCCGAGACCTCGCGGCTCACCAGGAGGGGTTGCGCAGTGCGCAATTCTTGCCACTGTCGCGGGTTCCTGGGAAGCCCAGCGGAGCAGAGTGTCCTTGCAACGCGTTCTTTGTACGGAGCGTTCCTTTAAATATTCGGTGCGCATTGAGGAGGGGTTGGGCACGTCGAGTCGCGTTCCTGGAGCTGTGATCCTTCGAAAAACTGCAGGGGCGATGTAGACGCCGCGCTGTGCTGGGTGGCGCGGACGCATGCGATCACAGCCGCGGGGGGGGGGCTTCGGTGGAGTTCCCCATGGGGCCGCGAAGCGCTGCACTGGGTGGCGCGGACGCATGTGATCACAGCCGCAGGGGCCTGTAGTGGGGCTCCCTATGGGGCCGCGAAGCATTGTGCCGGGTGTCCTGGGACGCATGTGATCACATCCGCTGGGGCCCTCGGCGGAGCTCCCGATGGGTCCACGAAGCGGTGTACTTAATGGCGCAGACGCATGTGATCTCGGTCACTGGGCCTTCGGCGGGGCCCCCTATGGGACCGCGAAGCGCAGCGCTGGGCGGCGCGGACGCATGTGATCACAGCCACTGGGGCCTTCGGTGGAGCTGCCAATGGGGCCACGAGACGCTGCGCTGGGTGGCGCGGACGCATGCGATCACAAACGGTGGGGCCTTCGGTGGAGCTCCCCACGGGGCCGCGAAGCGCCGCGCTGGGCGCGCTGAGATGGCGGACGTGCGGAGGGCAGAGGCAAGGGAAGAGGGGGGGGGAGGAGGCGGAGGAGACGACGCACCCGCGAAGGTCTGCCCGAACGCCGGCCTCGACCTCAGCCAACGCAAGAGCATCGACAGAGAGAGTGGGCTCCTGCGGGGTGGCGTTTGGGTCGGCCCCCCGTGGGGCGGCGAAGCCCTTTGCCGCTTCCGCCGCCAGCCGAGCTCACAAATGGCGCTGGAACCAGACCATTCGCGAAAAAAGATCGCCCCCAATGAAAGGCACGCAAAGAATTGAAGAGACCCAGCCCCCATCAGGACGCGCGCCGCCCCCCCCCCCCCCAGCGCGGGGGAGAGCCGAGGGGCGCAGAGGGAGCGCGAGCCGACTCACAGACTTCGACGCCGCGGTCCCCGCCCAGCACTGCAGGGGAGTCCTCGACCGCACCACGCACCAGCTGCCCCGACCAAGCCCCCCCCCCCATCTCCAGCAACTCCCACTCCACACCCGAACAAAAAGATAGCCGAAACAAGGGGAGTGGCAGCTATCGCTCTATGGCGAGCTCTGCAGCACCTCGGATGTCATACGCACGCGCCAGGGACATAGGAGCGTGCCGCGCGAAATCCTTAGCTTTGCGGTACAAGTGGTAGGCGAGCACCACGGCACGGAGACGCCCAGCGCGCGTGAGCTCGGAACCTTCGCGATCGTAGTCTGCATCCCATCCCAAGCCTAGCAGCGTGAGTGGAGCGCCTGGAAAGTGGCGCCTCCCCCATGCCTGGTGCATGGCGAGGTGATGGAACACTCGGGGGCACCTTGAATCATGTGCAATCTGTTCGGGCTGTTAGCAGCCCCAGATGCAAGTAGTGGGCGGGTTGCCAATGCGCAGCCTGCGCGTAGTCGTCCACCCGCCGCAGAGAGCCTTGAAAATGCTCCACTGCCAGGGGGGCTTGGGCTTAGCGCTGCAGGTCTTACAGATCCCCCACCGACCCGCAACCGACCTCCGCCCCCCCCCCCCCCCCCCCCCCCCCGGAGTAATGACCTGCCGCGCTCGCAGACGCTTGCTGAGAGTAATACGGAGGGTGCCAGAGAATGCGTGCGCCCGAAGGGAGCGGGCAAAAACGCGTTCCGGGTGCGGGCGGCGTGACTCGCTCAGGACGAGGATGGCGTGCTCGCGCGCAGTCCGAAACGCCCGTCGCCATCCCTCGGTGCCATGGAAACGGGGCGGGGGAAGCCTCGCACACTCATGGAGTAATGCAATCGAGAATGGACGCTTCCAGCAGGCGGCAGAATATTGGCCTGCAATGAAGCGAACGATCGCGGCAATGGCTTGCGCATAGTCTTTCAGACTGCGCAGAGCGCGCTGCCAGACATGATTCCTCGCGCGAAATGAGGCGCGCCAGCTGCTGGCCCATCCTAGCAGAGCAACAGATGGTGGTGATATGGCAATCAAAGACGGGGGGCATTTAGATCGGCACGACTGAGACTGGTCGGCGGGGGCCTCAGCAGCTCGTGTAGCGCCTGATGGTCAAGCTTGCGAACCATGGCAGGGATGGGAAAGAGCTGGGCAAGATACGACAGAGTAGAGAGAGCGGTGGCGTTGCACAGACTAGCAGGGACACGCGGTGCAGCCCCCAGGAATTAGAATGCAAGCGCCCTCGACCACCACTTCTCCGCAGCAGTTGCCCAGATATTCCCTTGCGTGGAAGCGGGTCCCACCTCGACACCTAGGTACGTGGTGTGGCCCGCAAGCTTCAAGTTGCTCCAGTGCGGGATCCAACTTCGGAGTTCGTTTCGGGTCTTGGCCTGGACTCCGGCCGTGCACTTGGCCCACGGCGGGGCCAGAACGCATTTCGCCGCCTGGAGTCGAAGGTGAACAAAACGTTCAATTTCCAGAAAAACTTGCAAGACTCCTACCAGGCCAAGAAAGCGAAGCATAACCATTCCGACGTCGTCCGCACACCCGCCAAGAGCGCCCTTGCGACGCCTCGCCTTCGGGAGCTGCGCGGCTGCACGCAGGCATCTAAGGACTGGGTCCATGGCGAGGGCCCAAGGGGGCCCAGATAAGGGGCGCCCTTGAAGCACCCCGAGCAAAAACTACAAAGGAAGACAGACGATTTTGGATCCTGGCAAAACCTTTCTGGGAAGATAGCACAACGCTTGGAAACAAATATGTGCCCCTGCTGAAAGTCCTACCCCGCTCAAGATCGCAAACAGCCACTGGTGGCCCAGGAATCGGGAACGCCGCCTCGACATCGCAGGCGGCAGAGATGGGGGGGCCCAACTCAGCCTCCGGCGTTCTACTGGCCCTGAGTGCCTCCGAGTCCAGGGTGGTGATGTTAAACAGGAAGTTGCGTCCTGGGATAAATCCTTGTTGGGCCCCATGGGCACGCTCTTGAGCCACCTGGCGGGTTTCAACGTCAGTGGCTGATGCCATGAGCTTAGCGTCGGTGTTCCGACGACTATGGGGTCTGACCTTTCCAGGGCTCCTCACGCACCCCTGGGCATCTTCCAATTCTGATTATTTGGGAGGGAAGGCGAAGAGGCCATCATTGAGCTCCAAGGGCACTGCATGTCCACCATAGAGGTGGGCCATGAGACGACGTCGGACTGTTAGCTGTTCGGGTCGAGCTTTCCATGCTGAGCACGAGAGTTGATCAGGGCCAGGGGCGGAGCGTCTAGCATGAAGAAGAGCTCGACGAAGCTCTGCTTCAGAGCGAACTCTAAGATGTAGAGAGGCTTGCTGTGGGGCGGCTTCATTGGGACACTCGTGCACGGCCCCCCTCTTAACTGATTTGGCGCCAAGTATGTGCGCCCAGTGAGAAGTAAGAGCAGCGGCAATCTCATCGGAGCCCCTAGCTGCAGCTGGCGAGTCCTGGAGGCTTTCAGGGCGGATCCCTGCGAGGACGAGACGACGGGTCCTGGGGGGGCCACAGGTTGGAGCGCCCCCTGTGCGCGCGGGCAGCTCGCCCCTCGCCCTCCGCCGCGCCCCCCCCCCTCCCCTCTGCCCCCCCCCCCCCCCTGCTTGAAGCAAGCAAAAGCCCCCATCCGCCCGCGCTCGTAGTCGGCGGCGCGCACGATGAGAGCGAACGTCCCCCCCGCGGAGCTCTGCGACGCCGTTGACGATGCCAATGAAGCGCGCGCCGTCGGCTGCGGCGGCCTTCCGCTCCCGCGCCGCGGGGGTGTCGTTGCGCCGAATACATCGCGAGATCGCCCGAAGCGCGATGAGCCTGCCTCCCGCGGGGCGCGCGCCCTTCGCGGACATCGGTCGTCGTTGAAGTTCACCCCGCACTTGTCGCGCCACCTCTGTCACGAAGTCCTTCATGCATCGCCATTAGTCGGCCGCAGGAAATCAATCAAGTTGGGCTGCTTCTAGCAATTACCCAGGAATCTCTCTATGGCGAGGGTCTCGAAACACCTGCTCAGGAATGCAGGTTTGTTCATCGCGTCTAACTCGGTCCCGTAGCGATAATGAGAGCTGCGCGCGGTCGCTGCGCCAAAAGCAGAGGCGGCCGCCGCGTCCACATCCACTTCCGCCAGCAGTTCCACCTCAAGAAGATAGTGTGCAGGTAAGCCAATGGAGATTCTGTCCAGGGTTGCCGCTGTGGCTGAGTCCCTGCAGTAGTGCGTTCGGCAGTCTGCACTAACTTCAGTAACCAATGAGAAGAAACGCCCCCAGTAACTTTGGAGTGGTTGAGAACCTCGACTGCGTGCAGCTGGGGCTGTGCCAGGAACGAAAACTTCATTGACAGGTTCGACGTAGCTGCGTGTCGGGCCAGACTTGACATTGATGTCCCCGGCTGCAAGAAATGCCCTCCGAGCAGGATCCTGCAGGCTCCACCGCGCCAGTTTTCGCCATGTTGATTGAATCTTGTTTTGCGAGCTAGCATATATCTCGACGCTGTGGGCGCTCGTCAAAATCATGGTTAAGTTGTCCTTCTCGATGGAGATCGCGGGCAGCGCCGCTCTTCCAGCGCAGAGGATCCGGTTGTGAAAATGAACGCGAGGATTCTCTTGGCCCCGAGGGTCTAAAGGGGCCAAGAATTCTGTGCCACCAGCTTTCTGAGACAGATGGTTGTAGAAGATCTTGTATACGGGAATGCGGCGAGGGCAATAGTCAACTTGTCCAGTGCACCACGGCACTCCTGAAGTCAAATCACTGCGCGCCTGCGCATGAAAGATAAAAGCTCATTGAGCTTGGCCGTCCTGCGGTGCGCTTTATAGCGAGGCAAGCCACGCGCATTCCACGAAATGATCGTGTCGCTACGCCGCCCATACTCAGATGACCAAGGCAACCATCCCCTGCTCAATATACCACGTAGACGTATCCACGCTAGAGAACGCCTCTCCAAATGCAGCCGCCAGAGGTTGCTTGTCAATCTGGAAGCGCGCAAGGATTGGCGAGCCCCAGCGCAACTTGGATGGATCCCCAGGCCCTTGAACTTCGACATCGGCCAACGGTGCTGCGTCAATGGCGTTGCTGCCCTTGGCTCTCTGCGCCCCAATTCGGAGTCCCGAGTGAGCGTCGTGGGTGACGCGTTGGAGCCGTTCAGTTTGCAATCCCAATCGTAATTGCATCGGCCCCCCCATCGAGGCCGACGCGCACTTGGGCGCTGGCCCCTTCTGCGTCGAAGCCACTGAATGTTCTGAAGCCAGCGGATAGCCCGAGGGCGCGGGAGAGCGCCATTGCACTAGCTGGGGCTGCAGCTCCGCTTGGAACTTGCAAACGAAATATCTGTCGGGGAAAGCCACCGCGAAGTATAAGCTGATCAGTAGGAACGCCAGAAACCGCAATCCATTCCGACAATGCTGCCTCGATGGTTGCTGGCGCCACTGCACGCGGCGCTCCAATGCTGAAGACCGTTTGGTCAGTTGCAAGCCGTTGGACATCAAAGGGGGCTGATGGTTCTGCCATTGCCAATGCCTGCCCCATTGCTTGCATTTGCTGCCGCATGCGCTGTTGATCGGATTCGGCCTTGTCTGCTCTGGAGTGTAGCTCGTGGGTGCTCTTGCCGTGCAGCTCGAGGTGCGCCGCGTTCTGTCTGCTGGCTGCCAGGAAGTCATGCACCTGCGCGGAGAAGGCCTGCTGCTGTTGTGCGATGAGCGAGTTTGCCGCACCCGTTAGTTGAGCCGTTCCCTGTGCAACCTGAGCCTGGCCCATCGCCGCCAGCCTTTGTTCCAGGACTGATAGACCAGCACGTGGGGGAGGAGAAGCAGCATCCCTGGGGGCAGGTGGGCCACCAATCGGCGCGGCACTCCCAGCAGAAGCCGCGCGCGTATCAGGAAACGTCGGAAATCATTCCAATTCTCGAGCAACTTGTTGTTGAGCTCGAGAGGAGAGAAGTACGTGTTCAGGTCCAGGCGGCTTGGCTGGTCCTCCACTTGCTCCTGCCTTCCGTTGAGATGGGGAGGCAGCCGCGGCTGCTTGCCGTGGATCTCTTTCATTGGGCGCGCCCGTGCGTGATGCCGAAGGTCCAGATGATCGGGGAGCAGCTCGAGGTGGTTCACGTCTGTCATCCCGCCGTTTCTGATCTCGCTCTCGATCGTCGCGTTCAGGCCGCGTGTCTCTGTCTTTGCGACCTCCATGTATTATTCGCTGCCTTCTGTTGGAACCACTGCGATCGCCCCCACTTTTACTCTTGGAGTGACTAGCATCTTGTCGTCGACGATCACGGGGGCGAGAACTAGGTCTGCCAGATCCGCCTGGTGAGTGTGACATGCTGCTGTCAGATGCTGCCATGGCACCCTGGTGAAGTGAGGACTGCGCAACCTGCCTCCAGGCGAACGGTGCAGTCCTGATACAACAAGCCGTGTCGTAGTTGGGGAAGCTGGGCGGATGAAGAGAAGCGGAGCCAGAGATATATTCAGGATCTGCCTCAACGCGATTAAGAAGATCACGGAGCGGATGCCAGCAACGCACCTTGCGATACGGGGCTGTGAATATGCAGTGCCCTTGCACGGGCGGGATATGGAAGAAGATGAACAAGCTTTTGGTGACTGTGGGAGCCTACCCCGCTGAGGCAGCGGAATGGACACCATCTTGGCCTTGAACCAAAATGGCTTGAGCCAAAAATTTTACGGAAGGAGGCGGCCGCGGAGGAGGAGGAGTAAGAGAAGGACGAACGTGGGGCACTGCTTTAACAAAACGAAGACCCAATACCTGGGAGCGAATGGGAGCGCCTGGGAGGATCTGGGAATGTTCGGGAGCGCCTGGGGGCGCGTGGGAGCGCCTTGGAAGGTCTTGGAGCGCATGGGAGCGCCTGCGACCGAGGAATCCCCCCCAAACCCTGCACTGTTTCTCATGCGTACCCTCACACCCATCCCTTGCGGAGGTCGCGTAGCGACCGATGCGCGGAGCGCGACCACTGCGCGCGACGCGCTCGACGTAGAACCAGCCTAGTGATGAGCAGTGCCCGAGTCGTGGAGCGAGACTCCGCCACCCAGAATCGCAGAGCGAGAACCTCGCATCTACTCCTTTTGCGGAGGTCGCGTAGCGACCGATGCGCAGAGCGTGACAGCCGCGCGCGACCCGCGCGGTATATCACCAGTCGCGCCGCTTGCAACGCCCTACTTGTCGCGGAGCGAGACACCGCCACCCTTCACCGCACACCGAAATTTCCGCTGGGACGTGACGCAAGCACACTTCCCCTGTTTACGAGGGCAGCGCGGGGGTGGAAGCGAAGAGGGAGCTGGCTCTCTGGCGCAGCCGGGGCAGGTGCGGGTGGGGGGTCCACGAGCATCGCGAGCGCGCACAGGAGCACCCCACCCCCCCCACAATCCTGTTGAAAGGGGGATGCGTGCGCGCGTTCCTTGCTAGCACTTTCTCTCTCTCTCTCTCTCTCTCTCCCACCCTCCCGTCTCCTGCGCTCCCCTCCAGCACGGGGCACCCCCATCGCGAGAGGATGCCCGAATGCATCCAGGCCGATTTGCATTTTTTCTTGTCTAAATGATAATAGACCGGTCATCAGACCTGTCAGACGAGAGTGGCCGATCTTTTTTTTGAACTTGATCGCCGGATCACTGGATCAGTGATGATCCAGAGCGGCTGGATCACTAGATCATCGGATCACCACATCAGTGATCCAGGGCGGCCAGATCACCAGATCAACGGTTCAGTGATGGGCGGCCATATCACTGGATCACCAAATCACTGGATCAGTGATACAGAGCGGCCAGATCACCGACCAGATCACCGGATCAGTGATCCAGGGCCGGATCACCAGATTATCGGTTCACTGGATCAATGATCCAAGGCGGCTGGATCACCAGACGACCGGATCAGTGATCCGGAGCGGCCATATCACCAGATCACCAGTTCACCGGATCAATGATCGAGAGCAGCCAGATCACCCGATCACTGGATCACCAGATCACCAGGTCACGGGGTGGAGCAGCCAGATCACCAGGTCACTGGATCATTGAACCAGGCGGCCAGATCACTGGATCACCGGATCAACTAGTCCGGCGGCCAGATCAGCGGATCACGGGATCACCAGATCAGGCAGCAGGATCACTGGATCACCATATCATTGGATCAGGCGGCCGAATTACTGGATCACCAGAACGGCTCACTGGATCCTGCAGCTGCAGGTCACCGGATCAGCGGATAGGCGGCCAGATCACCGCACTGGATCATGCGGCCGGATCACCAGCTCATTGATCCAGGGCGGCCAAATCGCCAGATCACTGGATCACCGGATCACCAGAGCACGGGGTCAAGCGGCAGGTTCACCGGGTCACTGGATCATTGAATCAGGCGGCTGGATAACTTGATCAACGGATCACCAGATCAGGCGGCCAGATCACCAGATCCCCAAATCACTGGATCACTGGATCAGGCGACGAGTCACAAGATCACCAAATCGGCTGAATCACTGGATGACTAGATCATGCAGGTCGCCGGCTCAGCGGATCAGGCGGCCCGGTCACCGCATCACCCGATCACTGGGTCAGGCGGCCGGATCACTGGATCACCGGATCACTGGATCACCAGATCACCGGAACACTGGACCAATCACTGGATCACCGGATCATTGATCCAGGGCGGCCAAATCACTAGATCACTGGATCACGAGATCACTGGGTCACTGAGTCAAGCGGCAGGTTCACCGAGTCACTGGATCACTGAATCAGGCAGCTGGATCGCAAATCAGCAGATCACTAGGTCCGGCGGCCAGATCACCGGATCCCCGGATCACCCGATCAGGCGGCAGGATCACTGGATCACCAGATCACTGGATCAGGCGGCCGGATCACCAGATCACCAGCTCGACTTAGCCACGAGATCACTGGATCAGGCGGCCAGATCACAAGATCGCTGGATCACCAGATCACCGTATCAGGCGGCCGGATCAACGGATCACTGGACCACTGAATCAGCCGGTCGGATCACTGGATCACCCGATCACCTGATCGCAGCTGGATCGATCACCAGATCACAAATTTACCGGATCAAGCGACCGGATCACTGGATCACCGGATCACCTGATCGATCAGTTGTATTACACAGAACAGATGCCCGCCCCCCGCGGCTGGAGGACGGCTCGCGGGCCCAGGCGCCCTCGAAGCGCGCGCGCTCTCGCGCGCGCGCTCGCGGGGTCGACTAGGGCGCCCGCACCACCTTGCTGCCGTTCTTGGCCTGAGGCTGGGAGGGGGGGCAGACAATCTATTGGTGCGCTCGCGCCATATCTGAAATCCTGCCCCTCCAACCATCCCTTTCCATTGCGCTGATTTGCTTTATTTCCGCCAGCCCATGTCATAGCGCATCTGAAACTCTAAAGGACCGCGTCGTGCTATGGACAATCGGACAAGGAAAGCTGCGTGCATTCGAAGAGGTGGTGGCGGATGAGTAAAGAGGATGAGCAGGAGGATGAGAAGGTTGAGTAGGATGAGGGTGGAGGAGGAGGGCGAGGACGAACAGCAGCAGCAAGAGCTGGAGCGGAAGGAGCCAGAGGAGCAGGAGGGCCAGGGGAAGGCGGAGGATGAGAAAGGAGAGGGGCGACAACGACGGGGACTCGGAACCAGAAGTGGCCCGCGCTGGGGCGAGAGAGCCAATCTGAACAACTGGAGCAGATCGCCGATTCCAAAATGAGGACAGCTCTGCAGCAGGAGCGCCATTTCGAATGACCGACAAGGCTCGAAGTGCAAAACACAAAAATGATGCTCTCAAAGGGCCGAACCATATGCAGTTGTGAGTGTCGCCGTTGTATCGCCATCGGTGGATCTCTTTTTGGGGCCACGAAGCGTGTGACAGGTGTGCCGAAATGGGGCAGGGACGCATGCGGGCGTGACCATTGAGGCCTTCGGTGGCGCTCCATATGAAGCCACGAAACATGTGGGGGGTGAGCCGAAATGGAGCGGTGCCGCCATGCGAACGTCGCAATTGGAGCTTTCGGTGGAGCTCCCTATAGGGCCACGAAACGCGTGAGGGGTATGCCGAAATGGGCGGGGGGACGCATGCGAACGTCGCCACTGGGGCCTTCGGTGGAGCTTCGTATGAGGCCACGAAACGCGTGAGGGGTGTGCCGAAATTGGCGGGGGAGACGCATGCGATCACAGCCAGTGAGCCCTTCGGTGGAGCTCCCTATGAGGTCACGGAACGCCGAACTCGGTGGCGCGGGACGCATGTGATCACTGGCGCCTTCGGTGGAGCTCCCGATGGGGCCACACAACGCCGTACTGAGTGGCGCGGGAAACATACGATCACAGCCACTGGGGCCTTCGGTGGAGCTCCCTATGCGGCCACGAAACGCCCTACCCGGTGACGCGGGACGCATGTGATCACAGCCACTGGGGTCTTCGGTGGAGCACCCTATGGGGTCACGAAACGCCGTACTGAGTTACGCTGGACGCATGTGATCACAGCCACTGGGGCCTTCGGTGGAGCTCCTATAGGGCCACGAAGCGCCGTACTGGGTGGCGCTGGACTCATGTGATCACAGCCGCTGGGCCACTGGGGCCCTACGGGGCCACGAATGGCTGTACCAGGTGGCGCGGGACGCATGTGATCACAACCGCTGGGGCCTTCGGTGGAGCTCCCTGTAGGTCCACGGAACGCCGTACTGAGTCGCGCGGGACGCATGTGATCACAGCCTCTCGGGCCTTCGATGGAGCTCCCTAGGGGGCCACGAAACGCCGTACTCCGTGGCGCGCGACGCATTGGATCACAGCCACTGGCGCCTTCGGTGGAGCTCCCTATGGGGCCACGAAACGCCGTACTGGGTGGCGCGGGACGCATGCGATCGCAACCCTTGGGGCCTTCGGTGGAGCTCCCAATGCGGCCACGGAACGCCGTACTGAGTCGCGCGGGACGCATGTGATCACAGCGACTGGGGCCTTCGGTGGAGCTCCCTATGGGGCCACGAAGCGCCGTACTGAGTGGCGCGGGACGCATGTGATAAGAGCCACTGGGGCCTTCGGTGGAGCTCCGTACTGGGTGGCGCGGGACGACTGTGATCACAGCCACTGGGGCCTTCGTTGGAGCCGCCTAAGTGGCCAAGATACGCCGTACTGTGTGGCGCGGGATGCATGTGATCACAGCCACTGAGCCCTTTGGTGGAGCTCCTTGTGGGGCCACGAAACGCCGTACTGAGTCGCGCGGGGCGCATGTGATCACAGCCTCTCGGGCCTTCGATGGAGCTCCTCATGGGGCCACGAAACGCTGTATTCTCGTGCGCGGACGCATGTGATCACAGCCACTGGGTGCGGAGGGCAAAGGCAGGGATGGGAGGAGGAGGGAGGAGGAAGGAGAGGAGAGGAGAAGACGCGGGGCGCTGTCTGTTCAAAACGAAGACCCAACACCACAGGATGACTGAAGAAGGGGAAAAAACGTGAACCAGGCATGACCCCAATTAGGGTGAAGCCTTCTGCTGCATAGGCGCAGTGCTTGGCACTTCCTGGCATTGCTTGGCATTGCTAGGCATTGCTTGGCACTGCTTGGAACGGGCACAATAAGAATACGAGGCACCGGGGGCGGGGAACCCAAGGAACCCCGGGAACCCGAGGAACCCGTGGAACCTGGGGAACCTCTGGGCAACGGGTAAGAGTAACACTCCGAGGCGCCAACCTGTAAACAAGTATGAACCCCTCAGGCAAGCCTAAATGGGGAACATCATGAAAAGGCACGTCCCAATTCGGCGTAAAAATATAGGCGGAGGAGGCGCGCCACTCTCAGGACGTCTCCAGGCGAGAGCGGAGAGTAGTACTCATCGTGTCTATGTGTGGCGGCGCAAGGGGAGGAGGCAGGGGGGAAATGGAGAAGGGGTCCAATTCTGGCCATTTGGTCCGAACTCTGCCCAACAGGATCTAGTCCTGGTCTCTAGAGGGGCCAATTCCAGCCACACCGAACACCAAAACACTTCCACCCAGCGCACACACACAAACAAAACCACAAACAAGCATACACTGAGCGCCAAACACACACACACACACGCACAGAAAAAAAAACACACGCCAAGCACCAAACACCGAAACCAAGAACAACTGCCACATAACAGACACAATCCACCAAGCCGCAAGAACCATACAAAATTTACCAAGCCACATAACCACCAAGCCACACAACCACACAATCCACCAAGCCACATAACCACACAATCCACCAAGCCACAAACAACCAACACACCAGGTGTGGCGTTAATATGTAAATAATAACGCCACCCCCCATACAGCCAAACATATGATTTAGAAAATCATCATGTAAGACATCTGGGCCAACTTCCCAGGAGTTGCTTGTAGACAAACCTGGGCCAGCTGTTTCTGCTAACGCTGGAGGGGAGAACGTGCGCAAGAAACTGGGCCAGCTTTCCAGCAAGGTCACGAAGAAAGGCTGGCCCAGCTCTTTGGGAGGAGGTTTCTCAATCGCATGCCCGACTGCACATGAAACATGTGATATCACACACCATGCGCCAAACACGACATGTCCAATCTCATACTCCAAACCCAATAAATCCAACCCCCATGCACCACACCTCATACACCAAGCACCAAACGCCAACACGTGCGCGAATGCGTGTGAGCGTGTGTGTGTGTATGTATGTATGTATGTATGTATGTATGTATGTGTGTGTGTGTGTGCGTTTGTGTGTTTGTGTCCTTGTATGTTTGTGTATATGTGTGTATGTGTGGTGGTCTTTGGTGTGTGGTGTGTGGTGTGTGGTGTGGGGTGTGTGAGTGCGTCAGCGTCTGAGTGTGTGAGTATGTGAGTATGTGAGTGTGTGTGTGAGAGAGTGTGTGAGTGTGTGAGCGTGTAGGTGTGAGGGCATGCGTGGTGTGTGGTGTGTGGTGTGTGGTGCCGGGTGTGTGAGTGCGTGAGTGTGTGCGTGTGTGTGCGTGTGTGCGTGTGTGAGTGAGTGAGTGAGTGTGTGAGTGTGTGAGTGAGTGAGTGAGTGAGTGAGTGTGGGTGTGAGTGTGAGTGTGAGTGTGAGCGTGAGCGTGTGCGTATGCGTGTGCGTGTGCGTGTGCGTGTGCGTGTGCGTGTGCGTGTGCGTGTGCGTGTGCGTGTGCGTGTGCGTGTGCGTGTGCGTGTGCGTGTGCGTGTGCGTGTGCGTGTGCGTGTGCGTGTGCGTGTGCGTGTGCGTGTGCGTGTGCGTGTGCGTGTGCGTGTGCGTGTGCGTGTGCGTGTGCGTGTGCGTGTGCGTGTGCGTGTGCGTGTGCGTGTGCGTGTGCGTGTGCGTGTGCGTGTGCGTGTGCGTGTGCGTGTGCGTGTGCGTGTGCGTGTGCGTGTGCGTGTGCGTGTGCGTGTGCGTGTGCGTGTGCGTGTGCGTGTGCGTGTGCGTGTGCGTGTGCGTGTGTGCGTGTGCGTGTGCGTGTGCGTGTGCGTGTGCGTGTGCGTGTGCGTGTGCGTGTGCGTGTGCGTGTGCGTGTGCGTGTGCGTGTGCGTGTGCGTGTGCGTGTGCGTGTGCGTGTGCGTGTGCGTGTGCGTGTGCGTGTGCGTGTGCGTGTGCGTGTGCGTGTGCGTGTGCGTGTGCGTGTGCGTGTGCGTGTGCGTGTGCGTGTGCGTGTGCGTGTGCGTGTGCGTGTGCGTGTGTGCGTGTGCGTGTGCGTGTGCGTGTGCGTGTGCGTGTGCGTGTGCGTGTGCGTGTGCGTGTGCGTGTGCGTGTGCGTGTGCGTGTGCGTGTGCGTGTGCGTGTGCGTGTGCGTGTGCGTGTGCGTGTGCGTGTGCGTGTGCGTGTGCGTGTGCGTGTGCGTGTGCGTGTGGCGTGTGGCGTGTGGCGTGATGCTTGTGCGTGTGCGTGTGCGTGTGCGTGTGGTGCTGTGCGTGTGCGTGTGCGTGTGCGTGTGCGTGTGCGTGTGCGTGTGTGCGTGTGCGTGTGCGTGTGCCTGTGTGTGCCTGTGTGCGTGTGCGTTGTGTGTCGTGTGCGTGTGCGTGTGCGTGTGCGTGTGCGTGTGCGTGTGCGTGTGCTGTGCCTGTGCCTGTGCGTGTGCGTGTGCGTGTGCGTGTGCGTGTGCTGTGCGTGTGCGTGCTGTGCGAGTGCGGTGTGCGTGTGTGGTGGCGTGTGTTGTGCGTGTGCGTCGTGCGTGTGCGTGTGCGTGTGCGTGTGTGCGTGCGTGCGTGCTGTGCGTGTGCGTAGTGAGCGTGCGTGTGCGTGCGTGCGTGCGTGCGTGCGTGCGTGCGTGCGTGCGTGCGAAGTGTGCGTGTGTGTGTGGTGTGTGTGTGTGTGTGTGTGTGTGCGTGCGTGCGTATGTGCGTGTGTGTGTGTGTGGTTGTGTTTGTGTTTGTGGTTGTGCATTTGGTTGTGTTTGTGTTTGTGGTGTTGCTGGTGCTTGTGTTTGGGCGTGTGCTTGTGTTTGTGATTGTGTTTGTGTGTGTTTGTATGTGTGTTGGTGCGTGTGCTTGTGTTTATGTTTGTGTTTGCACGGTTGTGTGTTTGTGTTTGTGCTTGCGTGGGTGGTTGAGTTTGTGTTTGTGGGTACCGGACGGGGCACGTGTGTGTGTGTGGGCATGTACGCGCGTGCACGTGTGCGCGAGCCAACATCCTGTTGCATTCGACATGTGCAAGAGGGTTCGCTTTACAGGGCTATACACTCGCCCAGGTCCTGGCCACGCTGAAAAGAACTGAAAACAGCACTGCTGGATTGTGGCTCCCCCGCGTCCTCAGCTCCGCTATCCTCCGTATCCCCCCTCCCTCCCCCATCCCCCGCCTCGCGTGAGCGCGGTGCGATGTACGTTCTACGGTAAAGCCGACCACTGACCTCAAAGGAATCGGCTGTTCTCCGCTTCTGCGAGGACGCCCCGCCCCTCTTGGTACATAAAGTCTTGTCCTCTGGATTGCACGTGGCCGCTGTCACACGCACTGGTTCTCGGCTCTGCCTCTGGAGTGCTACGGCGGCCATCGTATCGAAGACTCGGCCTGGGAGTGGACGTGGCCGCACTGGACCTGCTAGTTCTTTGGGCCTGCAATGCTCTTCCGCCTCCTCCTCCCCTCCTACTCCTCGCAGAGGAGAGCACCAAGCTCAGCTTTGGGCGCAGTGGGCGGCACACAACTTTCACTTCGCGGCCAGCTGGTGCAACTCAGCGAGGGCGTTAGCAGGTGGCGCTAAGCAGATGTTCGCCGAGCGCGTGTCGATGGGGGGGCCACCGAAGAAGGGTCGCGCGCGCAGAACAAGGGTGCACGACGGCGAGGCGCGCATTGGGCGGCGCACACACGCACACATCACATCTGCCTGGGGAAGCACTTCCTGCGTTCGGAAGTCAGCTAAGAGCAGCCAGGCCCAGGGGGCGGCCACACGCTGACGGACTACTCCGTCGAACGGGGGGGGGGCTAACGCGAGCGAGGCTCAGAGCAGTCGGAGGACCAGATCACGCTGTCGGATTACGCCATCGGTGGAAAGCAGCTTTGTCTTGGACGTACGGGGACTCGGCAGCGGAGAAGGTTGCTCACATGTTGAGCCAGCAGGGCATGGGCACCAGCTGGGCTAAAGAGTATACAGGGTGTTGGTTGGTGTCAGACTCGAACGTCGTGCCCAGAAGCCAGGACGGCCTTCAAACGGGAGCACGGCGGACATGCCCGCCGGGACCCCATCCAAGACCTTAGACCGACCCTGGGCCCCTCCTGGGGAGCCTCCGGAATGAGATTCCGACGCGGAATCTACCGTGCGGGCCGAGAGGGCCGCCCGAAGGCCCGGGAGACGAGCGCCCAAGAGAGTTTCAGCACCCGGGGCGCGCCTGCTGAGGAGGTTGAGCAGGGACCGAAGACCCTGGAGGACGATGCAGGCGCGGCCGTGGGAGGAGCGCCCTCCGTCGCGCCACTCGCCATCGCTCGGACGTCCATTCCCTGTTTTTTTTGGTTTCGTGCGTGGTTTTCTCGGCGAATGATCAAGGATGCTCCTCGATGGTCCTCGCCGAAGGAAAAATGCACACGTCCGAGCGATGCCAAGGCCACGGAGAACGTCTCTCAGCTCTCATTCAGAGATCTCGCGGGGGCCTTCCGAGGATCTGTAGGGGGCTCTGCGGAGGCCGTCGGTGGCCCAGAGACGGTGAGAGTCATGGACGCTCTGACCTCGGATCCTCGAGGCGTCCCGAGGAGGAGGAGAACGAGGAGGACGACAGTGAAGACAAGGGCGACGACGACGTGGACGATGAGAGGCAGAGGGAGCGGGAGGTTGGCAGCGGCGCCTTGAACGCGGCGGCGTGGAAGGCGTCGCAGGGGCGCAAGAGCTGCACGACGACCCGACGATCCTCGCAGCCACTTCTCAGACTGTGAGGCAAACTGTTCATCATCCACCCCTTCACAAACCTCTCCTCCCCCTCCACCTCCTCCTCCACCTCCTCATCATTCTCATTAGCATCATCATCAGTATCAGCATCATCACCATCATCCTGAGCATCAGCATCATCATCGTCACCATCACCAGCATCTGCATGCTCATCAGATTCATCATCATCATCAGCATCATCATCATCATCATCATCATCATCATCATCATCATCATCATCATCTTCATCATCATCATCATCATCATCATCATCATCATCATCTTCATCATCATCATCATTATCATCATCATCGTCGTCATCACCGTCATCATCATCATCATCATCATCAGCAGCATCATCATCGTCATCATCGTCATCGTCAGCAGCATAATATTCGTAATCATCGTCATGATCATCATGATCATCACCATCATCATCATCAGCATCATCATCATCCTCATCCTCATCCTCATCCTCATCCTCATCGTCATCATCGTCATCATCATCTGCATCAACATCCTCATCCTCATCCTCACCCTCACCCTCATCCTCTCTTACACCCCCCACCTCCTCCTCCTCCACCTCCACCTCCTCCTCCTCCACCCCTTCGCCTCCACCTCCTCCTTTTCCTTCTCCTCCTCCTCCTCCTCCTCCTCCTCCTCATCTTGCCCCTCCTCGTGAACCGGCAACCCCTTACTCGCCCTCCTCATCCTCCTTGTCCTCAGCCATCTTCCGCCTTCTCCTCCTCCTCCTCCTCATTCTCATCCTCCTCCTCATCATCATCATCTTCCTCCTCGTCCAGCCTCCTCCTCTTCAAGCGTCCTCAACCAGGAGTGTGCACGTGCAAGCAGCCGAGTCTTGCAAGCACAAAGGCGGCCGGTGCTTTGCGTACCCGTGCTGCTAGGCTCGGCAGCAAGTCAAGAAAGCAAGTGCCCAGTTTGACGAGGTTTTCCAAGTGCGGCGTGGCAGCAGGGGGGTCGCCACCCCATCAATTCCACTGCGCCGAGATCCTAAGCTAGAACCACCAGGTAATACGAGCGGCGTGCGCCAGTAAGAACCAAGTAAAGGAGCAAGCCCGAGAAGGCAGTGAAAGGTGGGGGCTGGTGGCTTCTGCCATCTCCCGCTGTATGTTCGACCCGTTCGTCTCCCAAGTCCTCTCCTTCGCCCTTGCCATCGTGTGTGTCCGAACGTGTGTGTGTGTGACCATCCCCACCAGAGTCATCATCATCGCCATCGTATGTTCCAGACCCATCATCAGCAACTTCATCATACTTCACATCATCAACGTCAGCAGTAGTAATAGCATCATCGCCAGCAGCAGCAACATCATCCCCACCCCCAACCCCTCCGCCTGATCCACATATCCCACCTCTTCCTCCTCCGCCTGGTGCCATACAGCAGCAGGCTGCCGAGCCATCTCCTGCGGCCTCCCCGTCGCCTTGCGAACAGAAAGCTGTGGTAAATGTGCTCAGTGGCCCAGCTGCTGATGGTGATGGCGGCTCTTCCCCCCGCGCGAGGAGGCTGTTATTCCTGAGAGGAGCACGAGTACCCTTCCTGCTCGTGCCTCTCACCCGTTTGTCGACGGCGATGTGTCGGATTTGCGTCGGTCGACGTGTCGTCCTCGCTCGTCTAGCTCGTCTGGCGATGGCCGCAGTATGCGGAGGCGTGTCACCTTCGACCCCGTGGCTCTGGTGCGGTCGCCTGCCCAGGAACAGCAGGACCGTGTCGTCCAGGAAGGCGAGGATGGGAGATCCTCCTTGCCCGCGGCGAAGCGCCCACGGAAAGGCAGACGAAACCCCAGGCCTTCCCTGAGCGCGACCACGGTACCTGTGGCCCACATGCCGCCTTGCGGCATCGTGCCGCCCGAAGCGGCGCGAGGACACAAGTGCTGGGTTGCGCCAGGGGACGTGGTCCTTTGTATAAGATGCGGCTTCTACACCATAGGTGTGGCGAGCCACCTCCGTGTTGATGGCTGCCCGCCTGAATTCAATCAGATGTCAGATAGGGCGGCGCGCAACAGAACTTTATCCCTGTGGGGTCGGCACCCTGCTGACGAGGGGAGGCCTGGGAGTCGGACCCTCCGAACCACAAGGCCCCTGCAAGCCTCTGATCCTGAAACGCTTTGGTTACGGTTACGGCCTGTGGAGGCCCAGCCATGACCTGCGTTCCTTGGCGCTTTCTCGCCACGCCCCGTTTTCGGCTGTGCCTGTGTGCCCGCTCCGTGATCCCCTGGGTGGGGGCGGGGACGTGTTGCTGGCATGTGGGGCATCCTTCGCCCCAGTCTGATGTGCTCACCCAGCGCTAGCTGACCTGCGCGGTGACCGCCAAGGCAGTGCGTTATCCTCCTCCTCCTCCTCCTCATCCTCCCCTTCGTCTCCCTTCCTCCCTCCCCCCCCCCACCCCAACCTCCCTCCCGCCCGCGTCCACCACCGCCTCTCCCGCCGCCGCCTACTGAGCCTTCTCCTCCTCCTCCTCCTCCTCCTCCTCCTGCTCCTCCTCCTCCTCTTCGAGCGTAGCCGAAGAAGCGGTTCGAAGTATCACGTTCATACCGCTCTTACACATGCTTCCTCCGCCTCCTCGTCATCTTCCCGCCTCCGCCTCCGCTTCCTCCTCATCAGTCGCTTCTTTAGCATCCACGTCCTGCGCATGAGAGATCCTATTATCCTCCTCCTCCTCCTCCGCGTCATCCTCTTCATCGTATCCACATCCTCTCTGTAACCACCCTCATCAAGATGGCCAGCATCAACAACATCCTGGCCATGGTCAGCATCCCTCGTCGTTATCGCCACGACCAGCATCATCATCAGCAGCATCATCATAATCAACAACAGCATCATCATCAGCACCATCATCATCAGCATCATCACCGTCATCAGCATCCTCAGCTGCATCAGCATCGACATCATCAGCAGCAGCATCCTAGCCATCACCATCGTCGGCATCGTCAGTGACATCGTCATCATGATCAGCATCATGATTAGCCCGAGCAGCATCCTAAGCATCACCACCATCATGATAAGCAGCATCACCATCAACATAAACGCCACAGCCATCATCATGTTCAGCATCCACATCATCATCCTCAACCTCACCACCAGCATCAACAGCATCATCACCATCATCACAACCAGCACGCATCGTCATCAACATCCTCATTATCATCATCAGCATCGTCATCATCATAACCATCATCAGCATCGGCAACAGCAGCATCATCATACTCATCATCGTCATCACCACCAGCATCAATAAACACAACATCACTCAGCATCTGCAGCATCGCCATCATCAGCAGCATCATCATCGACATATTCAGATTCATCTTCACATTCATCGTAATAGCCATCGTCGTGTTAACCTGCATATGCATCTGCATCGCCATATTCACCTTCATCGCCACCACCACCAACACCATCATCATCATCATCAGCATCATCATCATCATCCTCAGTCTCATTATCATCTTCACCTTCCGTACCATCAGTATCATTATCCTATTCAGCAGCAACAGCAGCAGTACCGCCAGCAACAGCAGCATCATCACCATCATTACCAGTATCATTGCTACATCATTGTCATCGTCACCATCACGATCACCAGCATCAGCAACATCGTCATCATCATCATCAGCATCAGCATCATCATCATCATCATCATCATCATCATCATCATCATCATCATCATCACCCTGATCATCCCCATCATCGTCGTCATCAGCATCACCATCACAAACTTCATCATCAGCTGCATCAACAACATCACCATCACCATCACCACAATCATCCGCATCAGCATGGTCATCATCATGATCCCCCTCCGTCTCGTTAGCCTCCTCCTTTTCTCCCTCATCCTCATCATTTGCATCATCATCATCGTCATCATCATGTTCGCTGTCGTCATCGTTGACTGTTTCCTCATCGCTTACCTGTTGATGAACCAAATTGCTCCACACCTCCTTATGGTCGTCGTGCTCTTCTCCTGGCACTCCCTGCCACTTGGCGCGGGAATCCGCTCGAGAGGGGGGAGGGGCTACTCGGCTCCGAGGGCTGGTCGCACTCTCTGTTCTCCGAGCTGCACCGAAGAATGACCTCGGCGCGCCGGGGCAATTACGGAGGAGGACTGGACAGCAGCAGCGGCAGCGGCGGCAGCGGCAGAAGCGGCAGCAGCTGCAGCAGCTGCAGCAGCGCGAGGGGAGAAGCAGGACGAGGAGAAGCAGCAGCCCGCAAGGTGGAGGAGGGAGGAGGTAGCAAGGAGGAGAGGGGACGGATGGGAAGGGAGGTGCCAGTTGGGCTTCATCAGGGCCATGCCCAGGCATGCTTGCTTGCTTGGCTCCGCGCTAGGGAGCCCGGCGCGGCTGCGCCGAACTTCGGGCCAACCACAGGTGGGGGGAGACGGTGAGGGGGGGAGGGAGGAGGGAGGGAGGAGGGAGGGAGGAGGGAGGGAGGAGGGAGGGAGAAGGGAGGGAGGTGACGTACGACACGAACTTCAATGACACTGTGATTGACGCCTCTGGCTGGGAGAGCTACATGGCGAAGCGGGAGAAATGGCCCAAGGCCGTTCAAAGAGAAGCATGACAGGGCGAAACGGGGGGAGACCTGAGATGGGCATTCTCTGGGTTTGCGCGGACGCAGTAGTGAGGCACTTTCGGGGATGAGAAACAACGGGGGGAGATTGCGGTAACTAAAAGCATAAGGTTGCACGAGTCAGGGTCGCAGAAGAGGGGCTTTGCGCTGAAGTGTTTTCCACTCAGCAGCGCGCTGAGCCCCCTCCCTTTACAAAGGGAGGGGCCCCCCCCCTCGGAGGGTGCCATAGCCATGGCGGCCACCGCTAGGCTTGCGGCCCCGGCGCTAGCTGCCGCCCTGCGCTGGGGCGCCCGGGTGGCCGCCGCCGCCGGGCCGCACCCGCCGCTGGGACCCCGCCCCGCGGCACCAGACGCCCAGTCGCCTCCCGCCGCGCGGGGCGCCGCTAGGCCAGCGGCGCGCGCGGCGCCCGCGGCGCTCCGGTCTCTATCCTCGCCTTGGCCGAGGAGGTCACGGAGGAGAGAGACGACACGTATAATGACGTCGATCATCTCGCCGCTGCGGGCTTCACGAGTCTCGACGACGCGGCCTTCCTGGTGGCCACGCCTGAAGGCCTCGAGGGGCCAACAGCTGCTGAACTCGCACGGGAAGTCGAACAGAGGTTGGAGCTTCCCAGGGACGCGCCGCCCACCGAGGCGACGCCTTCGCTCCCAGTGGCTGTCCAGCGGCCGCCAGGAGCCCCCACCCGAGTACGCAAGGTACCACGGGTAATTACTACTACGAGGCCGAGCAGGGCCCGCCGCAGCTGACTGCGGCCCAGCTCGTCAGCACACCACGGCCGACATCATCGTCGAGGACGACGAGGACGACGGCAGCGACAAGGACGAGGAGGATGACGGCTGCGAGGAGACGGGAGCGCCGCCCGCCCTGGGCCCTGGGCCCGAACCCCCGTCCCGGATGGAGGCGGTCATCAGCTGGCTGTCCGCCTGGAGGACAGCGCCCGCCACCCCGCGGCCAGCCCCGCCAGGCCCCCGCCGCAGCCTGGAGCTGGCCCACTGCGCTGTGGGCCCGCCTGGGCCGCGCCGCCGCCGCCACAAACCCCACGGCCGGGCGCCTTGGCACACCCCTCCGTCAAGCCTGGGGCCTCGCCTTCGGCGACTGTGCGCCAGCTGTCTAGACCTCCGTTCTGGTGACCCTAAGATATCTGTGTGTCTCGATCGGGGGGTCGGGGATGTCTGGACTTCGCGGTCGCGGTCGACATCCTCATCTTCGGCCCCGTGCGGGCTTGCCTCGGGTGCTGCAGCCGCCGCTGCCGCCCGGCCCCCCTGGGGCCGCCCCCGCCGCCGCCGCTGGAGCTGGTCGGGCCAGGGACCCCGCGCCTGGTCGACAACGCGAAGTACAGCGAGGTGGGAGACCGCGGGGCTAGTGGCCACCCTCGGCACCTCATCTTCGTCGTGGAGGGCCAGGCCGCACGCGACAGCCGGGTCTCGAGAGCAGGAGCCCCTGCTTGCACCTCGGGCTTCATCTATGACTACGAGACCATCTGGGAATCGACGTCGGGACGCCTACGCCGATACCTGGAGGAGGCGCCCACCAAGAGGCTCCACCTGTGCCGCAAGACGCCCTGCCGAGGCCTGGGAGAGTACGCGCTGCACCTCGACACCTACAACCACGTGGACGCGGACGACCTGGTCGAACTCGGCCAGCTCGCCGACCCAGGGCCTGGACGGAATCAGCAGCTGGGGCGGGTCGCTTGCGCCGCCTGCCGGCTGCTCGGAGCCGCCGGGCGCCTGTTGGGTGCTTGCGGCTGCCGATGCTTGACGAGCATCTGCGGCTGCGCCGGGCGCCAGGGCGCCCGCTGCTGCCGCTGGCGCTGATGCTTGCGCAGGCGCGGTCAGCCCCCGCCCCCTGAGATCGCGGCGCACGGTGACCTCTCAGAGACGGAGTCGGAGCCAGAGGAGCGCAAGTGCTGCGCCGACCAAATCCTCTACGACAGCGACGGGCATGTGCAGCAGCTGGCTCTGGGGAAAGGCCGAGATCAGGCTGCCCGGGATGCCATATCCCTCCTCGCGGAGGACGCCGAGCTGTCGGGCTACCGCGCGGCGCGCCTGGAGCGGCGGTGCGCGCGAGCCGGCTGCCAGATCATCGGGGACGTGGTCGCCCACGGGACACGCTACTGCGCTGACCGCGCAGCCGCCGCCCTGGGCCAGGTCCGCGGCCCGCCGCCGCCGCCCCCACCAGACCCCCCCAGGGCTCGGCGCGCGGCTGGCGATGCGGGAGCGGACCCCCCGCGCTGAGCCGCCGAAGCCCTCAGGCGCCCGTGGTAAATCTGAGCAACCTCCACCCCCTCGCAGCAGAGCAGGGCTAGGGGTACATCGCGCTGGTCGCGAGGCGTGACGACGAGCAGGTCTACTACGCGTTCGGGGCCACGCCGATTGCCATACGCCGCCCGCAGCTAGGATGGGACAGCTGGCGGCTCCACGCGCTCAACTGGACGGTGGAGATACCGCGTGAGGTGAGCCCCCTCACCGGCAGCCGCCTCGCCGCGGAGGCCCGCGCCGCCAGAGCGCCGCTGCTCATCACGCCTACCCACGCTGACCACGTCCCCCAAAGGCGTGGCGGCGGGCGGTCGCAGCACGGGACGGGCGGGAATCGGCCCCCTGCAGGTGCACAAGAGGCTGGGCCGCCTCGAGCATGCGCTGGTGAGAGTCCCTGACGTGGAGGACCATGCCGATGGAGCAGCGGAGGGCGGAGACTGCGAGGATCAGTCGGGGGCGTCGGCGCCACGGACCCCTCGGGCGGAAGCTACTCCGGGGGGGACGCCACGCGGCCGTGGCAGCAGCCCGGGGTTGAGCCGCCGCCCCGAAGGATCAGGGGCCCCGACCAGCGACGACCTGATCGACCTACTGCGAGAACGACAGCCGGGGCCAGACGTCCTGGGCCGAGGGGCCCTGCGCGCTCTCATCTCCGAGGAGGCGCGCCGCCGCGCCCCGAGCCGTGCGGTGCTGGCCAAGGAGTTCCTGGAGGAGAGGCGCCTGCAGAACACGGACGTCGACGCCGCCGAACGGCTCTCGGAAGGTGCCCTGGCGCGTCGGGTTGGGCCGGGAATCGCGACCCAGCACGGAAAGGGCAGCACGCTGTGCCCTCGAGCCGCCGAGGCTGACCTGTTGCTTCTGCCGGCTTCCGCCAGCGGAGCGGCCCTCGCCCTGCCGCCCTCGGCTCTCCGCCGCCGTCCGCCGAAGGGGCGAGGCCCCTCCCCTGCAGGGCCCGGGCGTCGCGCGGCGCCGCGCGGTCCAAGCGAGCAGCAGGGGGCCTGCGCTGCGGCTGCGGTGAGGGGGGCGGGGCCCTCCCGGGCCCACGACGGCTGCTCTTTCGGCCGGGGTGGCCGCGGAGGGGCGGCCCTGCCGGGCTGGAGCGCGAAGGGGCACCTGCGGGCTCTCGAAAGAAGGAGGAGGAGGAGGAGGAGGAGGAGAAGAAGAAGAAGGAGAAGAAGGAGAAGGAGACGAAGAATAATAAGAAAAAGAAGAAGAAAAAGAAATCGGCTGAGCCACGGTGCAGGATGGCGGTTGAAGCAGACGTTTCGGCCCGCCCAGGCTGTTCTCGGTCAAAGTAGGCAACTGTACAGTGACAACCTGCGGTTATGGAGCTGCGTGTTCCGTGGCCTGAGGCATGTATTCCCTGGAGGGTGACTTTCGTTTCGTAGCCATCCTATCTGAGTGTTGCCTGGCCGCGAGGTTAGGTAAACCTGGCCGTGCGAAGCGATTCACAGGACGCGGAAAGGGACAGGCGGAGGAGGAGGAGGAGGAGGAGGAGGAAAAGGAGGACACCGATGACCTCTCACGGAACACTTCGCTGTGCAACAAACGTGTTGCACTCTGAAAGCATCGTGAGCACATGAATACCTTACGCCTCAGCAGCTTGGCACCCTCTCACGCTCGGGTTCGAGAGAAGGCTTCTTCAGGGAATGCACATAATACTATGTAGGATCACCCTTGCCTTACCAGGAGCCAACAACTCTGAGCAGCAGCTGGCCGACGCGCTTGGATCGCCAAATGGATTTGATTTCTCCCACAAGCGGCCAGCTGCAGGTGCTGAGAGCTGCCAGCAATCGTAACATGAGAAGGCCAAGGGGAGGCAGGCGGCAGACCGCATACTTTTTTACATACGACGCTGCCACAATTGCTGTCGTCCCTCAGCGCGAAAAACACATGGTAGTTCGTGAGGGGTCCTAACCAGAATCCGCCACCGTGCGTGGAACACGTACCCAGACATCCGACGCCGTAAGTGGTTCACAACGTTGCTCCCAAGGGGTCTGTATCCTTTCCCAAGGTCTGTCTTGTCATTTACCCTGGGTTATTGTTGTTGCCAGTGGAAGGGCCAGACAAGGACCCCCCGATGCCGACCATCTCAGCAGCCATTAGCCATTTAGGGCGCAGTTGGTCTACGATATGCCCTGTCCTCTTCCCAAAATCTTCTGCCCTTCGGGGGGGATGCATCACCCCCTCTTTGAGATTTTTGAGGAGCGGTCAGACCGCCACAGATGCCCCAAGATGGCTCCAAGAGGGCCCCATAATGATCCAAGATGGCCCCAAGATGGCTCGAGATAGCCGACGATGGTTCAGGATAGCGTTCGAGATGGCTCCAAGAGGCCCCAAGAGAGCCACAAGACGGTTCCAAGTGTTCTCGGAGCCCCCCCGAGATCCTCCCAAGACGCCAACAACTAGTGAAACTGATGGGCCACGCAGGCCTCAGACTGGCCCGAAGATGGCCAACAAGACCCCCAAGAGGGGCCAGCGAGGCCAGCAAGACGGCCCCAAGAGAGCACAAGAGTGCCCCAAAGGGCCCCAAGATGGCCCAAATAAGCAATTCTGATGGGCCCAGAGGGGTAAGGGGAATCGAGGACCCCCCCTCGTTTGATCAACGCCCTCCACTGTGGCCCCAGAAGGGCCTCCAAGACTCCCAAGAAGCCACAAGAGGCCCCCAAGAAGGCCCAGAGACGGCCCCAAGGCCCCTCAAACAAAAGCCTCAATAGGACCCCGAGACCCTCCCAAGTAGCCACACGAGGACACCCAGGCGGCCCCGAGGGAGCCTCGAGGGAACTCCCAAACTGCTTCGAGCAAACCAGATGGCCTCAAGATGGCCTCAAGATGGCTGCCAGAGCCCTCGTCCTCGTCATCTTCCTCTTCCTCCTCTTCCTTCTCCTCGTCCTCCTCGTCGTCCGCCTCCTCCTCCTCCGACACCTCCTCGTCATCGTCCTTATCATCTTCGCCCTCCCTCCGATTCATCATCGTCGCCGTGCTCGTCCTTTTCTTTTTGCTCATGTCCGTCCTCCGTATCGTCCTCGACCTCGTCCTCCTCGTCCTCGGCTTCTCCTCGTAGTCGTCCTCTTTTTCCTCGCCCTCGTTCTCCATCCTCCTCCTTAGTATGCGTATTCTTCTCGTCCTCGTTCTAGACCGCGTCCTCGGAAGATTACCCAAACAATCCTCGGCTGTGTCCTCCGTTTCCTGATCCTCCTCCACGTGTTAGTCCTCCTCGTCCTCGTCCTCTGTCTCCTCGCTCTCCTCGTCTTCCTCCTGCGTGTGTCCGTCTCCTCCTAGTCCTCGCCGTAGTCCTGGTTGTCGTCTTCGTCATCTTCTTCCTCGGGCTCGGCATGCTCCGTGGCTTCGTGACTGTATCCTGATAGACATCCATGGGCAGGGCAACTCGCCTTTTGATTGTGTTTGGATGGGGTGGTGAGGATACTTTGAGCGCGATTCTTTATGTTCGGCGATGACGGGCGTAATGGGGGGGGAGGGCGGGGGGGGGGTATGACGTGACGCCCCCCCCCGCCGTGTGGCTCCGGCACCACAGCCGCGCCCGCGCGCACGACGCGACGAGCGACGAGCGACGAACGACGACGACGACGCGAGCAGCATGTCAGTGGCGATCTGTCCATTGCGCCTGTGTGCACCACAACGCTCGCGTGCACCACACGGTGCGTGTGTACCACAGCGCCTGCGTACACCGCAACAGCCGTGTGCAACGCACCGCCCGCGTATACCACAATATTTGGGAGCACTACAGCGCCGGTGTACATACACCGCAGCAGCCATGTGCAACACAACGCCTGTGTACACCACAGTGCTTGCGTGCACCGCAGCGCCTGTGCACGCCACAGCGCCTGTCTACACCACAGCATCCGCGTGCAACGCAACGCTGGTGTACACCACAGCGCCTGCGTGCATAGGACAGGTAGAAGGAGCACGTACGTCAGGGTCTGCTGCGGACAACTAAACGCCACGCCTGGGAAAGTTTTGAGAATCGAATGCGACGTTGTTCCCTCCTTCCTCCTCCTCCTCCACCTCCTCCTCCTCCTCCTCCTCGTTTTCCTCATTCTTACCCCCTGTCGTGCGGCTTGGCGTTACAACGCACGTGCGCATGTCAGCGTTCACCGCAGAATGGTCGATTGAATCGGTCCACGTGGTTCTCGGACGGCCAGTTCAGCTGGAGCCTCCTGGACGCAAAGGGGAGTTAGGGTGATGCAGGCGGACTCTCGGGAACTCGTAGATTCCAGCGGCGCTCCTGTGTCCATAAAACTGTGTTTTCCATTGTTTTCTCTGGAATCCACACGCGCTCCATTTTGTCACAGGGACTCCTTCTGAAATTCTATACACAACAATGGTGCTGTGTTGCACACGGCTGATGTGGTGCACACAGGCGCCGTGGCGTACACAGGCACTGCAATGCACGCAGGCATTGTGGTGTACACTGGTGCTGTGTTGCGCACGGCTGATGTGGTATACGGAGGCCCTGTGGTGTACACAGGAGCTGCTGTGCCCGCAGGCACGGTGGCACAAACTGACGCTGTGTTGCACGCGGCGGCTGTGGTGTAAATCGGCGGCGTGGTGTACACAGGCGCTGTGGTGCACGCGGGCACTGTGATGTACACAGGCGTTGTGGTGCATATCGCCACCGACATGTTCGTGCTACCCGTCCTCCGTCATTCCTAACCATTCCCAGACGCCGCCGGCGCGAAACGTGACGTCATCGACCCCCTCCCCCCCCAGATGATTGCCGTCATCGGCCCGGACTTAAAAACAGACTCCAACCGCGTCCGCGCGCACGACGAAGATGAGCGACGAGCGACGAGCGACGAACCACGAACGACGACGACGGACGACGACGACGACGACGACGACGACGACGACGACGACGACGACGACGACGACGACGCCTGCGGACCAGACACCTATGCGGATTCCTACGCGGACACCTACGCGGACCCCAGCGCGCACGGCGGCAGTGCCCGGAGCGCAGTGGGGGGGGGGGGGGGCCTTACGTCATAGGGGGGGGGGGGGGGGAGCGGGGGCCATGACGCCCGTCATGCCCCAAGCAATAAAGAAACGGGCTCTTTGTGCTCGCGAGCGCAAGCGGAAGAGCCGCGCGTCGTCAGGAAGATGCCGAAGCAATGACCTAACTTATACGGCCTAAAACGGAACCGGGCGCGTGCAGACAGTAAATGGAAAAATGCGACTCAGCGGCGGGGCGCGCTCAACCGAAGGAACTCTAACGGACAAGGCGAAGGCCAGCACCGAGCCAAAATGGCGGTGGGTCCGAAGGTGGCCACATGGCAATAACGACGCTCCCGCCATACGTCGCCGCGGCGTTGTGTCTGCATGTGCCGAATGCAGAACCTACACCCCTTCGCAGTCGACGGCACGGTGTCGCGAGACCACACCCACGCAAGCAAGCGTGAACCAGCGCTTGGTGATAGCCTGCATCCAGAAGACGCCCAGTCGGGAAGCATCCTGGCCAAGCAAGCAGCGCACCACGGGCGAATCCTGACCCCGAGCAGATCCAGCGCATGAGCGAACAGTGGGTAAGCCCGTGCACCTCCTGCGGGGGGACAGCCGCAGAGGCATGGACGGGCCAGACAGCCCGGAGAGGCCACCGATCCATCTCTTGGCACCACCAGCGCCCGTGGAGGGAGCGCGTAGTGCAGTGGGTAAGCCCGTGCACCTCCTGCGGGGGGACAGCCGCAGGAGGGTGGACGGGCCAGACAGCGCGGAGAGGCCAACGATATATCGCCTGGCGCCCGCGCCCCTGGAGGGAGCGCCGAGGGCCAGGCCGCGCTGTGGGTGGCGGTCGCAGCTAGCAGCCGCAGAGATAGTGAAGTCAGCGGGTGGGGCTGGCCGTGGGGCTGGCAGTCGGGCTGGCTGGGGCTGGCAGTCGGGTTGGCCGTGGGGCTCGCCGTGGGGCTGGCAGTCGGGCTGGCCACGGGGCGGGCCAACGGGCTGGCCGTCAGGCGGGCCGTGGGGCTGGCAGCCGGGCAGGCCGCGGGGATGGCAGTCGGCCTGGCCGGGGGCTGGCCGCCAGGCTGGCCGTGGGGCCTGGCAGTCGGGCTGGCGGTGGGGCTGGCCGTGGGGCTGGCCCACGGGGCTGGCCGTCGGGCTAGCCGTGGGCCGTGGGACTGGAGTCGGGCTGGCCGTCGGGCTGGCCGAGGGGCTGACAGGCTGGCCGTGGGGCCGGCAGTGGCGTTGGCCGTGGAGCTGGCCGTGGGGCTGGCCGTCGGGCTGGTCGTGGGGCTGGCCGTGGGGCTGGCCGCGGGGCTGACAGTCGGGCTCGCCACGGGACTGCCAGCGGGCTGGTCGTGTGGCTGGCCGTGGGGCTGGAAGTCTGGCCGTGGGACTGGCCGCGGGGCTGGCAGTCGGGCGGGCCGTCGGGCTGGCCGTGGGGCTGGCCGTAGGGCTGGCCGCGGGGCCGGCCGTGGGGCTGGCAGTCAGGCAGGCCACGGGGCGGGCCAACGGGCTGACCGTCAGGTGGGCCGTGGGGCTGGCAGCCGGGCAGGCCGTGGGGCTGGCAGTCGGGCAGCGCGGGGTGCTGGCCGCCAGGCTGGCCGTGGGGCTGGCCGTTGGGCTGGCAGTCGGGCTGGCCGTGGGGTTGGCAGTCGGGCAGGCCGTGGGGCTGGCGGTCGGGCTGGCCGTGGGGCTGGCCGTGGGGCTGGCAGTCGGGTTGGCCGTGGGGCTGGCCGCGGGGCAGGAAGTTGGGCTGGCCGCGGGGCCGGCCGCGGGGCTCGCCGCGGGGCTGGCAGTAGGGCTGGCCGTGGGGCTGGCCGACGGGCTGGCCGTCAGGCGGGCCATGCATTGGCAGCCAGGCAGGCCGTGGGGCCGGCCGTGGGACTGGCAGTAGGGCTGGCCGCGGGGCTGGCCGACGGGCTGGCCGCGCTCCGCCGCGGCGGCGGCGGCAACCGCGCCCTCCTCCGCCGCCGCCGCCGCCGCCGGCGAGGAGCAGGCAGCGGCGGCGGCGGCGGCGGCGGCGGCGGCGGCGGCAGCAGCAGCAGCAGCAGCAGCAGCAGCAGCAGCGGCAGCTTCGACACTGGCCGCGCCGCCAGCCACGGCGCCGCCGGCCGCCGCCGCCGCCGGAGGGGAGCTGGCGGCGGCGGCAGCAACGGGGCCGACGGCGGCGGCGGCGGGCGGCGTCCGCGGCCGCGGCGGCAGCGAACGCGCTAGCGGCGGCGGCGGCGGCGGCGGCACACGCGGCGAGGCCGCCGCGGCGGCCTCCGCGGCGGCGGCCGCGGCGGCGGCGGCGCCCGCGGCGTAGGCCGTGCACGAGGCGCCGGCGGCGCCCGCGGCCCCTGCAGCGCCGGCGGGGCCCGCGGCTCCCGGGGAGCCGGCCGCGCCTGCGGCGCCTCTGGCGCCCGCGGCGCGGAGGGCGCAGGCAGCGCCGCGGCCGCCCGCGGCGGCCAGCGGCGGCGAGCCGCGCGGGGCGGCGGGGCCGCCGCGGCAGCGGAGGCCGCCGCGGCGCAGCGAGCGCCCGCAGGGCCCGGCAGCAGCGGCAGGGGGGCCGGCGGCAGCAGGGCCCGCGGCGCGGGCAGCAGCAGCGCGCCGCTGCCGCAGCCGCCGCGCGCCGGGGGTCTCCAGGGAGGCGGCGGCCGCGGCAGAGCCCGCGGCGCCGCCGGCGCCAGGGCGCCCAGCCAGCCCGGCGCCGCCGCGGGCAGACATGGCGAGGCGGAGGCGGCGGCGGCCGCGGCGCGCAGCCCGGCCGCGCCGCCCAGGCCAACCTCGAGCCCTAACTCCGGGGGAGGAGGCCCCCCTGAGAGACGGCTCACGGCTTGAGCCAGGGCTGCGGAGGCTGGCGAAGATATTTTGTTTGGTTTGCGGCTCCAAGGCGAGAGACATGGAGCGAGCACAACGTCCGGGGCGCGGTACGACGTAGATAATTGGCGCGAGATTGCTGCGGATTCCAGCGGACAACGCACGCAGCGGTGCATGCGCATGCCAGGGACAAAATGCCCCTCATTGAGACGCATTTCAGCGTCTGCTGGTGACCGGCCCAGACAGCCCGGCTGATGGGGAAGCAAAAGGCGCGGCAACCGTCAACGGAACGGGGGGAAGTCGCCCTGGCGGCGCCAAGCTCCAGCCGAACCGCAATCGGAAGCGAGGCCAAGACGCACGGCAAGGCACTGTAATAAGCCGCGGGCAGCACGCGAGCCCGAGCGGCCAATGACCAGACGGAACCCACGTGTGTGCACACTGCGCCAGGCCGTCCAAGACCTCGGAAAAAGGGGGGTGAGCGCGAGCGAGAACAACTAACTCAGACTCACTGCAGCTCCACGAGCATACGATGATGCGAGGGTGACCCGACTCACCAAGGCTCACTGAAGCTGAGGTGTGGTTGATCCGCGTCAGAGCGCCATCCAGTAAGAGGCAGACCACTGGTGTGCGTTCGCGAGGCGATCAACCTCCAGCCGGTAGCCAGTGCGCTTACATCGCATCCGAATCACGCTGTTCGGGGGCACAACGATGCAATGGACTGACGAGGGCTGGCGGCTGTGGCCGCGCCGAGAAGAGCGAAACGAACTCGAACCGCAGAAGGCTGAACCACTCAATGCCGGGCCGTTCGCTTGACGAAGCCAATCACCATGTGCGTGGTGGACAGCCGCGCCCACTCAACACCTGCCACACTGCCCGTGCAGAAGCCGAATACCTCCGACGCCGGGGCGAACCGATGGCTGGCAGCTGCAGAGCTGCTGGGCCGCACCGTTCGCTGGCGGCGTGCTGACGGCGGGCCAAGACGTCCTCGTAGTAGAACCATGGCCGGGTCGGCGACGAAGGAAGGCGTTCCCAGGGCAGGTCTCAGAGCAGGGGGGGCGCAGCCAAAAGCCGCTGAACACGAGCGTTGTTCAATCTCCAGCCGGTGGGCCTGCGCGCGCACATCGTATCCGGAATCGCGCTGTTCGTGGGCACAGCGATGCAATTGCACTGCCGCGGAGCTGGCGGCTGTGGCTGCGCCGAGAAGAGCGAAACGAACTCGGACCGCATAAGGCTGAACCACTCAGCGCGGGGCCGTTCACTTCGACGAAGCCAATCGCCATGGGCGAGGGAGCGTTCAGCCGCACCCGCTCCACACCTGTCCCGCTGCCCGTGCAGATTAATACCTCCGACGCCGGCGCGAACCTATAGCTGGCAGCTGCAGAGCTGCTGGGCCGTGCCGTGCGCTGGCGGCGCGCTGACGGCGGGCCGAGACGTCCTTGTAGTAGAACCGTGGCCGAAGGAGGGGCCGCTGGTCCCGGGGCAGGTCTCTGGGCAGACGCGCCCCCGCGGCCTGCGCAATGCGATGGCGCTGGCGGGCAGGGGGGGCGCAGCCAAAAGCCGCTGAATACGAGTGCCAATGAGGGGGGGGGGGAAGGGGGGGGAGGAGGTGGGGGGGGCTATTGCTGCTGCAGCTGCTGCGGCAGCTGTTGCCGCTGCAGCTGTCCTGCTGGCGCAGCCGCATGCGTCGGCATCTCGCGATGGGGGGGGGGGGGGGGGGGGGGGCGCAGCCATAAGCCGCTGCGCGCGTATCTCGGTCGAGAGGAGGAGAAGGAGGAAAGGAGGTGCAGCCAACAGCCGCTGTCACGATTGCATAGACAAAGGAGGAGGGGGGCAGCCGTCGGCCGCGATGCCGTCTCTCAACAGCTCTTCCCTCGCATCTGGCGGCCTCTGTGGTGAGAGGCCCGCCAATGCGGGGGGGCGGTCTGGTCGCCTGTCCCCGTGGTGGGTGGACGGCGCCGTCCGCTACTGTGAGCTGGTTAGGTTCGTGGCGACCCTCGGCCGCCTCATGGTTTCGCCAGGAGCATCGTCCTCAGCCTCCGGGAGCTGGGTGGCACCAGCTGCTGGCGCTTCGCACTCGCGGGCTGACCCGCTGCGGGGAGAGGGGGAGGCTTCGCACTCACGGGCTGACCCGCTGCGGGGAGAGGGGGGGGCGGGGGCGGAACTGGGGGCGAGATGGAATCCAGGGTGGGTCAGGGGGCGGGGAGGACGGGACTTCCCCCCCCGGAGCGCCCGTTCCCGCGCCCCTTTCGCTCACGACTGGCCCGCCAGCCCCCCCTGCATCACCCGACAGCTGGCGGGGCAGATCGTCTGCATCTTTGGGGCGTTGTCTTCTCACCCTGTCGCCCTCGGTGCTGGCGCCATCCACTGCTGGGCAGCCCGCCATGGTGGGCGCGGCCGGGGCCAGCCCCTGCTCTGACCCGACTGCGGGGGGGGCGTGCTGTCCGCGGGGGGTCTGCGCCGAGCTTAGATCTTAGCCGCCACATGGCCGTCTCTAGGGTTCCCACCCACAGCCGCCTCCTGATTCCCCTCTGGGACGTCACCAACTGTCAAGCCCGACCACATTGCAGTCCCGAGCCCGTGCCCGGTGAGGGCCAAGACGCGGCGAGCGCGGGGGGGGGCGATGCACGGCCCTACGCAGCACGGACAAGTGCCAGGCGAGGGCCAAGACGCGGCGAGCACGGGGGGAGGCGATGCAAGGCCCAACGCAGCAAAACGGGAAAGCGAGGGCGCCTTGACCCCCCGCGGGAGGCCCCGGGCCAGAGGGAGGCACCCCAAACGCAGGCCACAAGTTGCAGGGCAGCAACGGGTCAGCTGCCAAAGGCCAACATCCACGCACCAGTCCCCCGCGCGCGCGGTGCCAAGAGGGGGGGCAGCAAGGCTACTGCGGGGAGACGGCCCGCCACTGAATTTTGCGCTTCTTGGGGGCCCGGTTGTTCAGGTGGCCCTTCGCCGCGTGGTGATCACTGCTCACTCCGCCGCTTCGACCCAGGTGTAGCTGCCATAGCCGAGTCCAGTCGACGTCGAGGCCCAGCGCGTCACTGACGGCCCGTACGTCGCACTTGTGGCTGCGGAAGGTTTCCAAGAAGAGGTGGCAGGTTTGCGGGTCGTGCCGAAGCGGGTCGAGCGCGCCCTTGCTGCCGGGCACAGACTGCCGCTTGGCGAAGGCGTGCCAGGTGCCAGTGAACATTGTTCCCAGCGCGACTTGGAGCCGATTTATCGCCTCGCCGGGTGTCTCCCTGGGGAGGTCCCACTGGATGGCGTTGATTCCTGTTTTGTACAGCTGTTGTCCCGTGTCAGGGTCCTTGGGCCCTGGCCATTGGCGCGGGTCGGGCCCGTGGTGCCGCCGCGTATCCTGGCCGCAAGTCTCCAACGTACCGGCCTCGTTGTCCTGGACGGAGGGCTCGCGATCTGCTCGCGACAGCTCCGGCTGCGCGCCCGGCGGGGTTCTGCGGGGAAAACAGGCCGCACGGTTGGCCGCCAGGCGGGGGTCGGATCGCATCTGGCGGCCAGGGCAGACGCAGCCTTGTGGCACGTGGGGAAGGGCCCCTTTCGCTGGCGTTCGCCTTCGGGCCTGTGCCCGCCGTCGCTCCCAGGTGCGTCCCCTTTGGTCAGCGCAGGACTCTCTCCGGTCTCTGGGGCACCGCTGGTTGTGCCAGGCGCGTGCACGCACGGCGGCACAGCTTCCATAGCTGGGGCGCGAGCTGCTTTGCCAGTTAGTGCCCTGGACGCCTGGAGAGGGCGCCCGGGGCTCGCCGTCCATCAGAAGTTCACTGGCTGGGGAAGGGGGGCGAATAGGCGCGAAGGGGTTTCTCCCGACGAGCCAGTGGATGGCTTCGCTGTCCTGCGTCTGGATGGTTGTTCCGTGGTCTCCCTGCTGGGTATGTGGCGCTCCCAGAGGACTGCTGACGGTCTGATTGTTCTGAGGGGGAGGTGGGGGTGGCACGGAGTGGCAGGCGAGCCCCTGCTGCCCCGGAATCTCGCTCGGCTGACTGTTGCGGCTGCCGTCAGCACTATCGGGGGCCACCCCCTGTCCACCCGGTTTTAATCCAGAAACACGAGAGAAAGCTTGTGCCGCTTCCGCACCTTGCGAGGCTTCCGCCGCTTCGGGCCCCCAGTACTCCGCGGCTTCCGCAGCCTCCGCCGACTCCGCCGTGACCTCCCTCCCCTTTCCTCTGCCCTGCTGGTGCTGCTGAAAGGGGGGTATGTTAGTGTGAGCTGCACACTGATATATCACTGCAAGTTACCGCCTTTCGATTCCCCTATGGGACGTCATCATCTGACAACGATGCGGGGGGTGGTATCGTGACCTCTGCCTCCTTTCCTCTGCCCTGCGGGGTGCTGTTGCTGCTGCTGGCTGCTGCTGCTATTGTGGTCGCTGGGGGGTTGCTGCAGTGGCTGCTGCGGCTGCTGCCCTGCTGCTGCTGCTGCAGCAGTTGCTGGGTCCTGTTGCTGCTGCTGCTGCTGCTGCTGCGGTTGTTGCTGCAGCTGCTGCTGCTGCCCTGCTGCTGCGGCTGCTGCTGCTGCTGCTGCTGCTGCCCAACTGCTGCGGCTGCTGCGGCTGCTGCTGCCCTGTTGCTGCTGCTGCTGCTCTGCTGGTGTCTGCAGCTCTCCTGAACCTCCTCGACGACGACCTCCTCCGCCTCATCGTCGTCCACATCCTCCTTGACCATGCGTTCGCTCTCGAGCGCGCGCGGCGGGGATACTGTGTAGAGAATCCAATCGCCCCAGGCGGAGACAGTCATACCGTCCTGGACGAACATGCCGATGAGAGCCGTCATGGGAATGGGAGCGTTCGCGATCTCCGCCGCCATCTTGGACTGTGTTCCCCCGGTGTCACTGGACCGCCGCGCCTTCCAGCCGACGGCGCCTGCAGCAGCAGCGGTGCCAGCAGACTGAACCTGTGGCAGCTCGCAGAACACGTTATACGCCACGATCTGTGCCCAGCCCGCCGCGAGACCCTTGGAGTACGCTCCAAGACCGTGCGGGGGGTCGACGAACCTCAGGCTGGCCTCCGGCGACAGGCGGCATCCAGGCAGCTTGCTAGTGCTCTCGGGTATGATGTAGCCCAGGGTCGCAACCATGCTCACGCGGCCGTGCTTCAGCTCTGCTGGTGAGTATATTTTTTGATCTGCGGCCCAAAGGACGATTCCAGCGGGCGGGTTAATCGGGGCGTCTGGGGCACAGAAATAGATAATTGCGAATCCAGCCGTCACTGTCGACAGCCGGCCGCGCCTGCACATGCACGGAAACGAACTGAATTCAAAAGACGCATCTTGGCGACGACAGGTGGGAACGGGCGCGGGAAGTGCGAGGAGCCGCCGAAACGGCGCCAGCCCAACGAGGAAGCAAGCAAGGAAATTGCCAGCGGGCCAAAAGCCAACGCCGGAATGCACATGCGAGGAACAAAGTGAACCTCATTAGGTCGCACCAAAACGGCACCCACTGACAGCGGGGCGTCGCACAGTGGCGCCAGCAGACCAGACGGCGAAGGGCGGGGCACAGCGGGCAACTGCAACCCTGGCACGCCCGCCCGTGAAAGTGCGGCGAAGGCGAGCAGAATGTGGGCAAGGCCTCACTCACTGAG